>JASDQU010681835.1:16581-29396 GCA_032191745.1 Picea mariana | reverse complement strand
CAAACAAACACACACACACACATATATATATATATATATATATATATATATATATATATATATATATATATATATATATATATATATATATATATATAACTATTAAAATATAAATAAATTAACTTACAAATGAATAATATGAATGTAATAAATCAACATACCTTTTTGAATGCAACTAAAAATTGTTTCAATACTATTGAAGAGCTTGAATCTATATAGTTGAGTTTAACATCATCCCAACTTTCTTCATTCAACATCTTGACCGTTTCCTCTCATATTTTCATATACACCTTGTGACTAAATAAAACAAAAATAATGTTAAACTGATATTAAACTGAAAAAATTAATTATCTTGTACTAACATAAATAAAAATAACTCAACAGACTTACTTTTTGAATTTATCACACATTTCCTCCATTGACAATTCTCTTGACCTAACACATGATAATATAATTATGATAAGTTTATCATACTTCACTCCTTGTATTGATCTCCAAGGTGTTATAGTCATATCATCAAGAAGATTTTTTATGTCAGGAACTGTCTTACTTGTGCTACATATCAATGGTTTATCCTTCTTAATTATTTGATTCTTTATACCAACATTTTCCCATAGGGTGAATATCTCATCTATCAAATCCCATACCTGTCCAGTTCTAAGTTCCAATTGAAAATAGTTATCCACAAATCTAAATATATCACTTCCTTTGCGATATTTTTCTTTTGTATTTTCATCATCTAGTGGGAATCCTAATTCCATGCAACATTGCTTCCGAAACTTAACATCAACATTTGATATCTCCCCGTGGCATATTTCAGAAAATTCATTATGGATAAATATCACCCTTTGAATGAAGGTCATAGACATTTTGTACTCATTGTCTGTGTTATGATCCCATGCTAGTAAATTTTCTTCTGAATCTGTTAAACTGGCATAAATTATGCATTTGACTCTCTCGAAAAGAGGATTGTTGGGATATTCTTGCATCAATTCTCTTCTAGCCTCTGCAGAATGATTTCCTCCAATCACATAATATTTGTAGCCAAAACATTTTGATCTATCAAATTCTTCTCTCGTAGGAACTTCCATTGGGTCAACAAGAACTAGGTAGTCAACCACATGTGCATATGGATTGTATCTAATCAATGCTTTCAAATTGTGAATATGCAAGTGATGTGGTTTTCTAATTTGATATTTTTCCTGCCCTTATGTGGATTTTTAAAATTGTTTCACATTCAATTGAAATGTGTGGCCATCATCAACTAAATTTGTCATCCTCATTCTATTTTGAATGGAATTTTGTGTTGTTTTCATAATACCATCCTCTAGATCAGCACTTGGTGTTATTATTTCTCTGCTACTTTTAGAACTTTCACTATAATACTCTGAGCTAACGATGGGTTCTTGATCATTATCAACATTTTTTTTCTTCCTCTTATGATTTAAATGCGTTTCATCTAAATTAATGATTTCTTCATAATCAATAGGAATAGACTCATCATCAACCATCTCTCTTTTGCATTTATCTTGTTTGTTCTTTTTGCGAGAAGGAGTGATAACCTCATTGGGATCAATATCAACAAAACCTTCATTTGAAGTTTCCTCATTTTCAAATGTAACCCTTTTAGGATTTCTAGAATGAGGATTTTTCTTTCTTCTTTCATGTTCTTCTCTATTTACTCTTGCAAGTTCAACCTCCATTACTTTATGTTTTTTTTTCCTTCCTTCTTTTGTCTTTTCAATATGAAAAGTGTTGATGACATCCATGATATCATTATCTATAGAGTAAATCCCCACTAACATATGTCAAATCTCTTCAGCAAAATCCTGTAAAAATAAAATATAACATTTTCATGTTAAATAAAATTAAAACATTACCATGATACTAAAAATAATAAACGACACAAAAATATAAATAAAAAACTTACATTGCCTTTCTCAATGTCATCAACGATGGATGCATGCAATTCTAAAAAACATTCATTCTTGTTATTATTGCTCAATTTGAAACAATATCTAAACTTGATATAAGTTCTGTCTTGTTTGACAAGTGCATAAACAATATATGTGGCTGGCACCAAACATATATTTCGTAACAAGCCAAGTGCCTGATAATTTTCTTGCACATGTTCTGATTCTGTACAATACAAATATATATGATATCTATTGTTTCCGTACTTGTCTTTAATAAACCAAGAATATTCTTGTTTGTTTTCACCTTCCACATATTTCCACTCTCTAACATTCTTCATTACCTTTGATAGCTCAGGTGTTAAGCTATCATTTTGTTGCCTAACATTGATGGAAGTTCCAATTGCATTTTTTAATGCCATTATTGCAGGTCATGATCCAGATATATTGATAGATAATCTCTTTCCTCACATTTTCCTATATTAAGATTAAAAACAAAATTAGGCCTTTCACATTATAATCAAATAAAAAACATAACATTGATTATAAAAACTAATTTAAAAAATGATTAAAGTTTTTTAACCTATATGTAACAAAAATTCAATTAACATGTGTTGTGTTATATGTTTAACATATAACACATATGTTTAACACATAACACATGTGTTATGTGTTAAACACATAAAAATATGTTATATGTTTTAACATATAAAAATATTCTTATATGTTATAACATATAACATATTCTTATATGTTATAACATATAACAATATATAACATTATGTTATATGTTATCTGTTATAACATATAACATATTGTTATATGTTGTTACACCGGGCGCGCTCGAGGCTTGGCCATGGGAGCTAGAGCGATGCCTGACATCGCCTCAGACCCCCCCCCACAACTAAGGCACGGTCCCATGGGATTGTTCCTTAGTCGTGGGGGGGATGGGGCCATGCCCAACATCGCCCCAATCCCCTCGCGGCTAAGGCACAGTCCCATGGGACCGTGCCTTAGTCGTAGGGGGGTTGGGGCGATGCCCGTAATGTTATGTGTTATATAAAAATATAACATATGCTATATAACATATAACATATGTTATATGTTGTATGTTATATAACATATTATATGTTATATAACAGTATAACATATGTTATATGTTATATAACATATAACATACGTATATGTTATATAACATATAACCTATGTTATAGGTTATATAACATCTAACCTACGTTATATGTTATATAACCTATAAAATAGGTTATATGTTATAACATATGACCTAAAAAACCATAAAAAACTAGACAAAAGCTAAAAAAAGTTAAAAAAATTATATCTAAATTTAACTTTTTTTGCCTTTTTTTTTTAAAAAAATCTTAATAATTTTGTTAAGATTTTCTGAAAAAAAAAGTCTCAAATGTTTTAAAAGTTGGGTATTTTTTTTTATATCAAAGTAGAAAATGTCTACATTTTTTAGAAAAAAGTAGAAAACATCTACATTTTTTAGAAAAAAAGTAGAAAACATGTAAGAATTTAACAAAAAACTAACTTCTGAAATGCTAAATTCTCCTCTTTGCTTGCTACATTCTCCTCGGATGTCCTCTTGATGTTTTAGCTTGCTCCAAATCCTAAAACAAATACTACCCAAGATATAACACAATATAAAAAAATAAAACAAGATTGTGTATATATAACACAGATGATATAAATTACTGTTAGTATAACAAATGTGGCATAAAAAAAATTTAGGTATATTGTCTACATATATACCTAAAATTATATGGATCATCAATATGTTTAATAAATGTGAGATAAATAGATAAACATGATAAATATTGTATTTAACATGTAAATAAAAAAATAAAAAAGTAAAATTTATTTTTAATTTTTAAGGGAAAATAACTAAAAAAAATTGGGGGGAAATTTTGGAGGGAAAAATTTGAGGGGGAAATTTTGGAAGGAATATTTTGGGGTGGAAATTTGGGGAATATTTTGTGGGGGGGGATTTTGGAGGGAAATTATATTTTTTAGAGGCGGTGCATTTAGAGGGAAAAGCTCATTATGCATGTTATAATAATGTCATAGGGGCGATGAACATTTCTGTCATTCTATGTTATCAGAGAGAAGGAATGGATTCATCAATCAAAGAAAATTGTATTTCTGAGAAATCAACAAATTCTTCACATACCTCTTCTGTTGGGACTAGGAAATTCCATAGGAATGTTTGTAATGCAAACGATGCGTCGTATTTTTTCAGCTAGTCATAATTTTGATCATGGTGCAAGCAATTTTGTTCCTCATGAAAGTCCTAAATCAGAGGACTTTGAAGGCACTGATGATAAAGAGGAGGAATATGATGGTGATAAATCTAGTCATCGGTTTAATAGTAATGAAAATAATCAAAATGTAGGTCAAAGTGGAGACTATGATCAACGTTTAAATGATTGGGATGAAAAGTTTCCTCCAAGTGAAGAGTTTGTATGTACCAATGAAGATTTCCAATGCACCAATGAAAATGATGGAGAAATTCCCTCAAGTGGAAATTTTAAAAGAAGTGAAGATGATTATGGCAATGGTGGACCATATTCCCCGAGTGGAGAATTTAAACACAACAATGGTGGTGATTATGAATTTCCTCCTAGTGAGGATTTTGAAGGTACTGATGAAGATTTTCCTCCAAGTGAGGATTTCCAAGGAACGAATGAGAATGGAGAAGAATTTCCCCCAAGTGGGGACTTTAAAAGCAATGATGATGATTATGACAATGTTGGACAGTCTTTCTCGATTGAGGAATTTAAAAGAAACAATGCTGGTGTTGATGATTTCCCTCAAAGTGAGGATTTTGAGGGTACCGATGAGGATAATGAATATTTTCCTCCAAGTGAGGATTTTGAAGCTAGTAATGAGGATGATGAAGAATATCTTTCAAGTGGCAAGTTTCAAAGTAGCGAATATTATTACGCCATTGGTGGTCACTCTTTCTTGAGTGATAAATTAAAAAGAAACAATGTTGATGTTGATTTTCCTCCAAGTGGGGATTTTCAAGATGTTGATGAAGGTTTTCAAGGCACTAAGAAAGATGGTGGAAATTTTCACTCAAGTGGGGATTTTGAAAGCAATGAAAATGATTATGTCAATAGTGGACATAATGTTGATGATTATTTTTCTCCAAATGATTATGTTGATGATGATGTTCTCAAACATTCAGCTGCAAAAAATGAAGGTGATCGACATTCTCTAGTTCGGTCTCCTGACAATGTTTTGCTTGAGACTCCTTGTGGTGATAAGGAAAAACCTTCTAGTGAGGATGATGAAATAGTGGAGACATTGCAAAGAAACATTGTGTCTAGGACCAATATTAGACCTTTTTATATCGATCCAAAGCATTCTAGTTGTACAAGGTCTAGGAAAGAATTTCTCACTAAATCAATTTCCATAAAAGAATTGATTTGAAGTGAATGTTGTCAAAATAATTGTTTGAAAAGAATGGACTACATGTATGCCTTGAATAAAAGGAAGACATATTTGTCAATGAATAAGAGCATGAAAAATTCATGTTTGATTGGGTGCATGATATCCACCAATACAATATATGATTATTGCATTGGGAATATTTTACTTTGCAAAAAGGCTTTCAAAAAAATTCACTCAATTGGTAATTTTCGTCTATCAAGAATCCAGACAAGGTTGGGAAAAGATCCATCATTTTATTCAAAGGTACATCATGGATGAGAGAGTGGGCCATTCACAAACACTGCATTTTCATGGATGCGTGATTTCTTTTCCAAACATGGAGAGTGTATGCCAGATAGAGACACAATACATATTCCAGATAATTTTTCAAAGAGGGAAATCTACAACTTGTACAAAAGATATGTTGAAGATGTTGAAGGAAGAGGTAATTTTATTACATATGCATATTTTACAAGAATATGGAAGAAACAATTCAACAATGTTCACATTCCTAAGAAGTCAAGGATGGGGATTTGTAGTATATGTGCTACTATTAAATCAAGAAGAGATAAATCTAAAGGGGCCGAAAGAGGTATATATTTACTATTTTGTTTTTTTTTAAATTGACTAGTTATCAACTATGAAACATATGATCAATATTTTTATTTTATGTCATGTGCAGATTCCATAATCAAAGCACTTCAAGAACATCAGAATCGACAATAAAGTGAAATACAAAAGTTGTACAAACATCGAAAGAAGTGTTATGATGCTCCAAACAAATATTTAGGTATGATAATTGATGGCATGGACCAGAAGAAAACACTTCTACCACATTTTGTCCGTACACCAAAAATTTACAGGAAGATAATTTCATTCAGTTTCACTTGGTTGGTTGTATGGTTTTCAATGGAAAAATGTGTCCAAGATTTTACTTCACACCTCCAAATATTCATAATGATGCAAATTTGACCATCACCATAATTCATCATGTGCTCACTCACTGGTCTGGAAATCTTCCTCAAGTTCTCTATCTACAGTTGGACAACACTAGTCATGAAAATAAAAATCAAATTGTGTTTGGATATCTAAGCATGCTTGTTGAAATGTGAATCTTTCAAAAGGTGAAAGTTGGCTTCCTTCTTGTTGGACACACTCATGATCATATTGATCAAATGTTTAGTCATTTTTCCATAACATTGAAGAGGAAAAATGTTGTAAGTATACCATCATTAATTGAATGTATCAAGAAAGCATACATTCTAGAGCCTGTTTTTCATATATTAGAAGAAACTGTTGACATGTGAAGATTTATGCAGGGATCACATCGTGAAGAAAAATGTATTGAGCAGCTTAATGACATTAGCTTCCAACATCAATTTTGTTTCAAAAAAATGATGGGAAAACACTTATATAAGGAAAAAAATATTCAACTACTATAGAATGGGGGCCTTCATCAGGTTTATCATTTTTTAATTTCATTCCAGATCGTCCAATTTTTGCATCAAATTTATTATTTTTACAATCAGTTGCTGAAATGTAGAATGCATGAAGGCGTAACAGACATGTAGATTATTCTGAATGCCTGGAATAAATTAAAAATTCCATTAAGGATACATATGAGTACTTTGATGTTGTTGATTCTGTTTGGTGGGAGTCTTTTTTAAATAGTCAAAGTGACATAATTTCAAGCTCAACAAATGAAGATACAATGTTGAGGACTCCATTTCATTGGCCACAAAATATGCCAAACGAATCTGAAGAAACAAACATTGTTGAAGTTCAAGAATCTCAAGGTGCTATTGAGATTACACAAGCAGAGGAAAGCGAAATGTATATTGGTTCACGAAGGTCATGTGCACAACGTGAAGCCATGGAAGACCTTTAGTACAAGATATTAAGGAGGGTAGCATGATTGCAGTTTTAGCGACTGAGGATCCACATGGTTATCCATTCTGGATAGGAAAGGTTATAAAGATTGAGAAAGAAAATGGTGATGTTGTTACAATTGAAGTGCATTGGTATGCAACAAGTACACACCCATTCAATGGTGTGTACAAGCCAGAGATGGTGGTTGAGAAACATGTCAATAGAAAGAGAAAAATAAAGGGTCAAAATACAACTCTTCATTGCACTGACCTCTTAAAATTAGATGATGTTGGCATACTTATTTATGACTTCAATTTGACAAAGAGAGGAACTCTTTTCTCTAAGACAACATCTATTATCAAGAGGTTGATGCCGCAAGAAATAAATGCAAGATGGGAGTCTGTTGAACCTAGTCGTAGATCTAAAAGGCATTTGACATCTGAAATGTTGGGCATGCATGTAGACTCAAATGGTGAATTCATTGACAACAGAGAATAGTATGGAACATTTATATCTTCATCAAAATATTCATCTGAAGACAATGTAGACTCTAATGGTATTTCAGAAACCATGAGTCAATCTGAATAAGTGTATGGAACATTTTAAGAATTTTTGATCCATATGATGTTTGTATGGTAACTAAAAAAGTGCATTGAACTTACATATGATCTTACATGAAGTTATGAATCTTTTGTTATGTTTTATGAATGATATGTTTTTTTATTATGGATAATATAATAAAATTTCTTAGCTCATATGTTTTAAATATGGTAAATATAACAATACTTTTAAGAAATTATTTATGTTTCATTCAATGTAACTTGTATTTACTTTTTTATTATTAAAAGGAAAAAATTATTGAAAAGTGACGTTGAATTTTTAAAGTGTATTGTGATATTTTCATGGCATTATGTATTACCTTGTGCTTTGCGTGATAATGACATTTAAAAAGTAAACATTTAAGGGTTGATTTTATGATTTTGTTTGAAGTAATGATGAGTTCTTTTACCACATTATAAAAATGTGTCATTTTAATACCCCAATTTTAGAATAGGTGCTACCGGTAGCAGTACATTTCAATTTGATGGTTGATTTTGAGGTTTTGCTTTTAATGGTACCAAGTGATAAAAATATGATTTCAAGTGATCTCAAAATTTAACGTTTTCAAAAGAAAAAAAAATAAAAATTCAGAAACATCTTATTTGTTTTCAGGTGTTGATTTTAAGGTTTTTCTGAGCTCTTGTCTAAGTTTTGAAGGCCATGTTTGAAAAATGTTGTAATTTTCACCCTGTTTTAAAAAATGGTGCTACCGGTAGCACCAATTTTTTATTTAAAAGTTGATTTTGATGATTTTTATGCAAAAATATGGGTTTTGGGGGCTAGAGTTCTCGTTTTGAGGTCACAGTTCTCATTAAATTGGTAACTATGTTATACTTGCAGTAGCTCCACCTCAACATAAAGTATAAGACAGGAAGTGCCAACCACGTCATTGATTTCCTCATCTGACCTCCATTGGTGACACTCACCACAGTGGTAGACTCTTGTGGACATGAGACCTCTGGATGGCCCCAACTCTATGAAAAATATCTTGACTTTACCACCACCTACTAGATGTTGGGCACAAACACAGTTGTCATTAATTTCCATCTTCAGGATGGGTTGTTGTGTCATATGGGCCATGTCTGTGTTCCATAAAGCAAGCGATCGAAGATGATTTTGGAATCCCAGTATAGTCAGGTGACATGACACTTCGGTGTAGAAAAGACAATGGTAGTGATGCAACAATATTTCTACTAGAAGAAACTTTGATAGGATGTCAGTAAGTATATAAGTTCCTACACTTCATACACTATTGCCAAACCGACCACTAAGAAACAAGGCCTATACACTGCTCTTCCTACTCCTGATAGGCCATGGGAATCCATCTCAATGGAATACATGTCGAGTCTTCCATCCACCAAGAAGGAAAATGACTTTGTTTTTGTGGTTTTTGATCTCTTTTCCAAGATGACGATTTTGGCCGGATGCAAGAAGAGCGTCACAGTGGAGGCCATTGCCAAGATATTATTTGAACGAGTGTGGGTACATTTTGGAATACCACAAACCATTAGCTTATATCAGGACAACCAGTTCCTCAACACATTCTAGTTGAGCCTCTGGTCACTGTTGGACACTAATCTCACCAAATCCACTTCCTTCCACCCCGAGATGGATGGAAAAATCGAGGTCATCAACGAGATGATCGTGCATATCCTTTGCATGTACAATTTCAAGCACCCCTGCACATGAGATAAGAGTCTTCCCTATGTTCATCACGACTACAATAGATCCATACATAGCTCAACCAACCACAACTCCTTTTAGGTGGGGATCAGATTTCAACTATTGGGTCCCATGGATGTTGCACTACCCCTTGCAGCCACCCAGTAAGACTCATCCCATGCCCAAAATGAAATTGGAAAATCCAGTGGGTTCATTGAGCGAATCCAACACATCCACTAACAAGTTCAGGATATTTTACTGAAATCAAATGCCAAGTACAAGCAACACCATGATCAACATTTGGTGCCACACAAGTTTTAGGTGGGAGACAAAGTTTGGTTGCACTTGGAGAAATAACACCTTACAGGGCTCCATCGAAATCCTTGTCCACTCCGCTATGGACCTTACACCATCACCAAGGTTGTGGGTGACAATGCTTTTGAACTCAATATTCTCTCTTTCCTTGATTGCACCCAATTTTCAATGTGGATCTCCTTCGGCCATATTTTCCACCATTATTGGACACCTTAGAGATAGCAGAAAAGTTGACACCAACATAGCTCAACCCTCACTACATGGAACAAGAATCCACTGATCATATCATGGACACATAGGTCAAAGGAACTCACCAATAGAGGATCCAGGTTTATCAGGTTGTCAAAGAAGGCCAGCTCCTGTACCAAGGCAAGTGGATCAGCGGGGGCCAAATTTAGCAAAAATTTCCTCATTTGATGGGGGAACTCAACGCAATGGATAACATTTCTTCCTAATGGGGGAGGATTGATCTAGGTGGATATCGGTGGCCACCCACCTATTCCAACTCGCTCAGCTTGGTAGGTTTTTTGTTTGGTATTTTTTTCCTAGTTTTCGGGTCCTGAACTTCCAAGGTCATTTTGAGGCCCTAAACAACGTTTTTATGGATTGACACAGTCAATCTATAAACAAAGTTCAAATTTTATGGCACAATGTGTAGTCCTCATATATAAATTTCCAACGGGCTATCATGCTCCTAAAACGAAGATTGTATGCAAAAGTTACGACCTCGGGAAGTTGATGTACCAACTTACCCCAACAGGTCCCACATGACTCTTGGTGCTTCATCACCTAGGGTTAGGTTTTAGATGTATAGAGTTTTTACATTCATGTTTATTGTAAGAAGGCTTTCAAAGTCTCATTGTACTCATCTTCTTGAGAATGAATGCAACCATCACATCTCTTCTCAGAGATAAGTCGTCACCATTCTAGTAATATTTTTTCAGTTTGCATTTTACAGTTTCAGTGTATTTTTATATCAATATAAGCCAAGTTTTACTGTATATCTGTTATTTTTCATTGAAAGTATGTGTTAATAATATATATCTGTATTCATTTCGTTCTGCTTATAAAATTCACATCATGGGGGTTACTCAATCATTTTTTTCTCGTTCATTCTTGTTCATTCTTTCTCTTGGTCTATGAAAGAGAAATGAATTGTGGAAGGAAAAGAGCCATTCATTCTTGCTCTTGGTCTAGGAATGAGAAATGAATTGTGGAAGGAAAAGATCCATTGTTTGTTGGTTGTAATTAACCGTTGATTATTCCATAAAGGAATGGATTTTTATGTGCGTGAGATTGATAAAAATTGTGAAATAACTGTCCACAACTAAGAATACTTGGAGATTCTAGCATTGATGTTTCTTTACCAGTAGCACTAGAGCCCTGGAAAACAAGTGGAACAACCTAAGTGATTGCATTGCAAATAAATAGGTTCTTTTCTTTGGGTTGTGCAGGTTGAAGGGGAAGAAAGATAAAAGACTAGGATTACTATGTTGTTAGTAAAATTGTGAGAGATTGTTAACTAAAAGTTGTGTGTTTTAGAGTTAGATTAGGACCCGTCCTTGTGGATTCATAGCCCTGGATCGGGGGTGACCTTCTTTGGAGATCTAGAACAACAATGTCTATGGTTGGGTGGAATCTTTGACGTATGCAACGAGTTGATGAATGTCTATTTTAAAATATAAATGGTCTATGTGTTTTCTTACATTTTATGTTCTGTTGTATATTAATTATCTATGATATATGTTATAATTTGTTTGTCTATTTTAATGTTGTGCATAGCATGTTATTCTTTTTAATGTTGTGCATAGCATGTTATTCTTTTATTTTATAGTTTGGCATGATTCTTAGTTATTRCATGTGTCGTTATCATGCTTCTTGATTTTAATAATTGGTATCATAAATTCAAAATTCGTTAAGAACACAAATTCTTGAGATACCTGAGCATGGGTAGTCTCACAACTTGTCTTTCCTCATAWRCTTATCCATGTCCAATACCAAACTTCTATCCCTTAAGAATGTAGTCTATTCAAAACTTGACATTAACTACCTACATAAAAACATAGTTTACGTATCATTATCTACTACCCTTAACTATCCCATGGATTTTGTACACTAACATTTGACCTTTGGGAGAAGAACATTCAATTTACCTAATTATTTAGACTTTCAAATCAAGAAAATAATTGATTTGTTGCAAATATACCATAATTGTTTTCTCCTCTATTATATTGAAATCCTAATATCCTTAATTGATTAATTATTATTTGAAATAATTAGTTTTTTTCTTAAGATTGTGCAAGTTGGATTTGAAAAAATATTGATAACAAAAGAAACTTGTTTCATTATGAAAGAGAAGTGTGATTACTTAACTAAAATATTTAAGTATTAATTTTTTTTATATAGTAATTGGCAGTAAAAAAAAATTAGAGTTGACATCACATGAGTCATTTCAAAAATTATTAATAACAAAATATTTCTATGTCTATTTTAAATAGCATTTTTTTTTATGTAATTCCTTCGGTGGTTAACAAAAAAATATTTAATACACATAATTTTGAATGTAAATCATAAATAAAGATTTCAATATCAAACTTAAATCTATTTTAACTCATAATGTATCATGTATAATGTATGATGTGTTTATATTGTATCATGTGCCTATATAGATCAAATCTCTGCAAACCATTTTTAAAATGTAATATATGAATCAAATCCATGAAATTCATTTTTAAAATGCAATATATGAGAAAAAAAAATCACTTAAATGAATTTTATCAGATAAATTTGTGATAAATTTGAAGTTAAAATGAATCTAATATAGATATTTTAGATTAAATGTTATACTCCGTGTTTTCACGAGAATTAAACAATATTCAGAAAACCATCCGTGTTTTCATGAGAATTAAACAATATTCAGCAATATTCAGAAAACCATTAGAGGTATTTCCTCCCTGGGAGCAAGGAGGAGAAATGTTTTCTATTTGGTACGTAGGTCAT
>JASDQU010681833.1:28975-40773 GCA_032191745.1 Picea mariana | reverse complement strand
AAAGGTTATATATGAAGCTTTTTATATTTTCTTATGTGTTTCCTTCGTTATCATGTGTTCCATACTTGTTGTGATGTCATATATGTAATAAAATCAACAAAAATACTTCAAAACATCTTTTTGTAATAGGAACCTGCAAAAAAAAACATCAAACATAAACCCTGGTTCTTGGCCAAAAATTGGTTGGGAACATTATAGTAGTATTAGAATGAATTTCCTTCGCCATCCTATAAAAAGTAACAAGATGACTAGAAGAAAAGGCCATGGAGGCCATCCAGTGAAAGGTAATCCAAAAGAGGAAGAGCATGAAGGCAGCATGGGAGAGACACATGAGATAAAAAATGCTACATATGAAGAGACTGAACTTCTGGAAGATAAAGTAGCCCATACAGTGAAAGAGGTACTTCAAAGAAATCAAGAAAGCATGCAACATACTCTGGCCAAAATGCAGAGCCACTTATCATTGGGACAGTCTGAACTCCACTTATCTCTTACCAATTTTCAAAGGGGACAAGATAAAATGATAATAGTGTTGGAAGAACTGAATAAACATCAAGGAATCCTTTCTCAGTTTTTGATGGAGCAAAGGCATGGGAAATACCCACCCCTATATGGTGGAAATCATGAAGCTAGTGCATCTCGTGGAGGCAATGGGAATCATGAAGAATCCATACACAGAGTTCAAATGTAGGAGCATCGCTCCAATGAGGGAGAATCGATTCCTTCTCATACACTTAGTAGAACCACCCCTAGGCCATGCATGCCTACTTTCCTCAACACACAAAGAAGTGAAGCTAATGCCTCAGATTCAGAAATCCTTAGAGAAGAATGGGAAAATACAGAGAGGGAATACAATACCATGAGCACATGATTTAGGAGATAGGTCTCTATTGAAGAATACTTCCACTTGAATATGAAAAGAAGATCCAAGGAGTGTTACAAAGGTACAAGTGAACTTGGATGAAAATCTGGGAAAATGGATCCACCTACTTTTGACGGATCAGATCACCTTCCAGTTATGACATGGGTACAAAAGATGGATGCGTACCTCCAATTGAACCCTATGGAGGAAAGAGAAGCTATCAAATATGCAACTATGTATATGATGGAGAAGGCACATGAATGGTGGTTTCATGGAATAACCATCTCAGGTCATGGACGCATCATCTCTTACCAATAATTCACTTAAATACTTATTGACAGGTTTGATAAGGGAGACCCATATTGACATTTCAGGGACCTTACATAGCTTAAACAAACAAGTTTAGCTGATGCCTTTATTGAATATTTTCAAAGAGTATCAACTATGGTTCAAGATGTGGTAGAATCAAGGTTACTTATGTTGTTGATAGAAGGGATGATCGAACCAGTGAAAGGATGGGTTAAGGATTTCAAGCCCCTAACCTTACATGATGCCATTGAACGCACCAGGGATTTAGTTGGGGCATCCAATAAAAACAGGTTCACAACTAATCCACCCATGGATCAGAGAGGCCGTGACACTAGACCAATGGACATAGGGAAAGGGAAATTAGATGAAACTACAAGGAGAGATCTAAAGAGTAAGAAACTATGGTACACTTGTAGGGATCCGTGGAATCCAAGGCATAGATGTTTAGGCAAGGGAAAAATACACTATGTTGAGGTAGTGTATGAAAGTGAGGAGGAGGAAGATGATGAAGATGATGGAGCTATCCATACTATGCAAGAAAACCTCAAAGAGGAGGAAGCACTACTACTGAATCATGAAACACCAATACCTCCAAATAAAGGCCATAAAAAATCACCATTGCTTCTATGAGTGGAATACTGAAATTAAACACCTTCAAAATAAAAGGAGTGGTTCAGGGGCAAAGGGAAACAATGTTTATAGTTTGAGGAGCCTCCCACAACTTTATTGATATATCCATGGTAGAGAGGAGACATCTAACCACAGTTTAATTTGAAGGCTTCTTGGTTGAAGTAGCAAGGGGGCGTACTATAGCTTGTGACAGGTACATCCCACAAATGAACTTGACTCTAGGTTGATACACCTTAACACATGACTTCTATGTGGTAAACATTCCTGACACCAATATCATATTAGGGGTGTAGTGGATCAACACTTTGGTTCCTATCGCAACCAACTATAAAACAATGGAGATGTCCTTCAACACAGATGAAGGGAAGAGAGTTATGCTTACAAGAATGACAAAGGATTCTCCTAGAATAGTGACAACGAAAAATATGCATGCCATATTCAGGCGAGAGGAGATAGCCTATGCAAATGAATGCTTTATTTTGGATACTAAAGGAGAGCCCCACAAACTATACCCTCCAAATATACAAAAAATTCTCCACAAGAACAAAAGAGTCTTTGAGCCTATTCCTTCGGTACAACCACCAAATAGAGGATTTGAGCACATTATATAATTGGAAGAGGGGGTCAAACTAGTCATTACTACACCTTATAGACACCCAAAGAAGCACAAAGACGAGATAGAGAGTGAAATCAAGGAATTGTTGGCTATGGGACATATTAGGCTGAGTTCAAGTCCATTCACATCATCAGTTGTGTTGGTTAAGAAGAAGAATGTGCATGTGCATTAACTACAGAGCATTGAACAAGAGGACTATTAAGAACATGTACCCTATAACCTGTATTGATGAACTGTTGGATGAAATTCATGGCACAATCTACTTTACTAAGATAGATCTATAGTCGGGTTATCATCAGATCAAAATGAGAGAACATGATGTACATAAAAATGCATTCATATGTCACTTCGGCCACTATGAGTTTCTTGTGCTGCCTTTCTGTAATGTCCCCGTCATTATGACTTCAAGCGACTCAACGCAAAAATTTTTTTTTTTAGTTTTAAGCAGGAAGGAAATCAACGACAATAATTAATCAACGCAACTTGAAGTCTAACACAACACTTCGATGAACAGTAACTAGAACCCTCCCGGCGAACAAGAGACCGCAATTAAACATTACAATACAGGTACACCCCTAATTACTAGAACAACATCATCCACAATGGAAGGCGTTTGACCCTAATTCGGTTTATCATATGATCTTCTTGATTGACATGTGCATTGATCCAACCTTAAGGGGTTATGTTTCCATAGTGCAACAAACACACTATGAACCCATGCGCAACAAGAATAATTCTAAACCTTCGACCCCACAAGAAACCCAACAACGCCCGAAATCCAACTTGCACTATCCTACGTTAAATGAACCACAAAGAGATCATTGTAATAAATCTATCTAAATGGGCACATGGTAACTACCATCAATACATGGTTAAAATTGGCAACATCCTAAAAGTATCTCAAAACCATCTTACCATTAAAACTATTATAGCGTAATGAATTAGACCTCAACTAAAATAAACCCTAGACCATACCTCCCTAATTTAAAAACAACCATGCCTCCCTACCTTCTTTTCCTTAAGACAAACCCCTCTAAACATCGTAAGGCACTGAAAATATCAACATCTAGAATGTGTTAATTACCCTTAGTAATTATAAGTTCCCTAGCTAGGCTTCTCTACTTTTCGAATACTAACCTTAAACATTATGAAGAAACATAGAGATTATATTACTAATTACTAGATCTCATACAAGGATTCCCATACGACAATAATGATTTTAGTTTGTTCTAAAATAGTTTCTTTTTATAGAAACTATCAACTAATAAAATAATTCACAACTAACAAGGAGCAGCTTAACCAGTTGGTTTAGTAGTTCCAGGATCAACTTCAACTAGTTCTCTAGTCACAGTGGAAGTAGTTCCAATTCCAGATTTAGTTGATCGAGTGATAGAGTATAGCTACTGTGAGGCTTTTCTAGAGACTGGAATGAGTAAATGCAGTAACATTTATGGCTCAAGAAAGATTATTGCCTGATAAAAAAGGTTAAGAAAAGTGAGGCACAGGGCCTGGAAACCGTGAAGTGTTGCTTGATTTGTTTCCTTGCCCAATATTTTTCCCGAGGCGCGATGGGATCAACCTCGTTTCCATATCTTCTTACAAGGAAAATAGATATCAAAATTTGCAAGATAATAGTTATTAACCTACCTATTTAGGTTATGTTTTAATTAACATACCTTTTAGATGGTATGTCAATCACCCATTCTGAGCTAGCTATATCTGGAAAATATCACTAAGCATCCTTGCATTCCAATCGTCTTAAGCCTCATTAGCCTTACCAAAAAAAACTCAACGTTGTTCATTAATAAAATCATTGTCTTATTATCAAAGCGTTGTCTACCATTAAATTGTTGTCTTATTACCGAAACATTGTCTATTACCAATTCGTTGTCTATCAATAAATCATAGTGTTAATTTCAAATCATTGTCTATTATCAAGTCGCGGTCTTATTATCAAATCGATTTTTATTATCAAGGCGTTGTCTACATCAAGTCTATTGATACATCTATTGAAAAAACTAATGATAAATATTGTGATGAATCTGTTGATAACAATACGTATATATGGGGTGAATCGCACAGTAAATAGTGGTGAAAATTTAGTGTAATAAGCCAAGTAAATTGTGGTTCAACAATGACATGGATGTCTACCAAAATATTGATGTTTATTTATCAATATCATTGTCATACATATATATATAAATCACTGTCAAAATATATTTAATTCACAGTCACGCACAACCGTCTATACGCAACAATTACACACACAATTATCATTAAATTCATTGTCAACATCTGTACACAACAACCATTACAACACAATAAACTGTTGTCTAACAATAAATTATGGGAAATTGATAACTAACAATACGTGGTTGTCTAGCTGGGATATCATTGTCTATATAGAAGGGGCATTGTTTGTCATAAATAAAAACGCTGACAAACATTCCACCGACTACGCAAATTAAAATTTGTGTTACCAATGCGATGAGATAGCTAATAAGGGACAATAATATCCATAACCATAATGTTGTGTAAACATGGGTGAAAATCTCTATGTAAAAGGAAAATCTCCATGTGATTCGTTGTGTAACTACATTTCCAGAGAATTTAAACTCTATTAAAATTTCCATCTTAGCCAGGCAAACTATCTGTGTAGTTATATTTAAAGGGGGATTTTAAAATTCAATCAAAATTACATCTCGACTAGGCAAAATCGCTATCTAGATTCGTTGTAAAGAAACATGAATTATAATATCTCTGCTGGGAATAATCACAAAAAAAAACGTCAGGAATTATCATAAAAACACTGGGAATTATGTAACAATGCAGACACATAAAAAAAATAGACATGTCATTAAAAACACAAACATATAATTATCATATCTCTGCTAGGAATTATCATTAAAAACACAGAGATTTACCCCTTCCAAAACGTTGGAGATCATCATTAAAATAAATGCAAAGAGTTTACGATTCAGTGCTGGGATTTATCATTAAAATCTCAAAGATTGTATCAATCAACATCAGGTAATATGCCAAGGAATTGCAAAGATAAATGCCAAGAAATCAATCAAAGATGAATCAAACAAAAATGCAGAGACTAATCGATCAGAGATAAATCAACAAAAATGCAGAGACTAATCGATCAGAGATGAATCAAACAAAACACAGAGACTAATCGATCAGAGATGAATCAAACAAAACACATAGACTAATCGATCATATATGAATCAAACAAAATGCAGAGACTATTCGATCAGAGATGAATCAAACAAAAATACATAGATACTCAATCACAAGAAGGTGCAAAGATTAGAGATTAATCATAAGAGAAATACGCAGAGATACGTAAGGGATAGATAGCTGGGAGAAATTTTTCCTTCACTTATTATCCATGCACACAAAATCAAGGCATTTGAATCTATAAGTCTTTAAACACTAGAGTGACGACCGTCAATTTGGATCCTGGCCGAATGCTCAGGCACAAACTAATAACTTAAGGGATAAGGGACAAAAGATAAAAACACAATCTGCAACCGGATCTTCTCCATGGAGAAGCAAACAATGAAATAAAAGCGCAATCAAGGAATAAAGGATCGAGGCTATGCAAATGTGAATGCTCCAAGGTCGTTGTCTCGCGCGTTCTCCATCCATCTCCTACTTTCCAGTCAATGTGATATCACTGGTATCTCCCAGCCAACACTAGGGGTACTCTTCTTCCCTCTAAGCCCCCCGAGCCGCAAAGGGGCCACACACAAAATACTAGACAATGCTAGCACCCAACTCACCTTGCAAGGTCGATCTACCATTCGTTACCCGAGAATGGGTATCCCAACTCCCACAAGAGAAAGTTCAGTCAAGATAAAATTTGAGCAACATAACGTTACACATAAAGATGAGATCCATAATCCTCCTCCTCCATCCCTCTTATAGAGTTTTCAAGTAATAAGTTTCCCAAATTCTCATTAAATTCTTTTTTCATTTAATTAATTTTGAAAAACCTCCCTCGTACACATGTCGCCCAATCCCCTAGTTGCACCAGAAAATCAATTTTATTAATTAATCAATTATTCCTATTTCCCTCACCCACCTAAAAGCATTCCTAAAAACTCTCCTCAATGTCCCAAAATTCCCTTACAAAACTTAAATGACTTATGCCTTACTTAATTCCTAGTTGAGATCATAAATAGAAAGTTCCCAAGGCAAGATTTCTTACTAAGTTATACATTTAGCTTTTTCTTTACGTCTCCCCTTTTCCCTAAGTTTCCCTTTTTATTTAAGTTTCCTATTTCTTTTAAGTTTCCCTCTTTTTCCTTTTTGACTAAAAATCAATTTGGCAAGTGTAGATAAAACAACCATTTACCCTCTTTTCTTTTTAACTAAAAATTAATTTAGCAAATGTAGATAAAAACAACCACTACCCCTTTTTAAAATTTTAATCCTCCATTATAATTTTGACTTTAATAAATAAGTTTGAATTNTTTATTATTAATTTTTTTTTTGACCACATGTTCTACTTAGACCTAGGTTTTTAATTCACTAGGTTGGGAGACATTTTTAAGGGAATTTTTTTTTTTTTAAATTTACTTATCATATCATTCATTTTAAGGCCGACTAGGTCTTAAGGAGGCACAGTTTTCTAGGCACTAGTTTTATTCAATTACTAGTTAAAATCGTGACGTTCCCTTCAGGACACACTAGGTTCTCCAAGGGTGCCACTCACCTCTTTCTGTTTTCCTTGCGCGACGTTCCCTTCAAGACACACTACATGCTCCAAGGGTGCCACTCACCTCTTGATTGAATTTGGTAGACGTCAAACCCATGGAGTCAATACTCCGCCAGGTGATCTTGTGGGAGACTAAGGGACTCTAAGGAATAAGGCCCCTGCCTTATTGCACGCCCCTTAGAATCATAGTGAGAAATTGTCATAGTCTACCCTCACGACATCGTGGGTCTTCTCGAGCTAGGTAATCGTTAACCTACAGTTCAAGCCATAGTGGGAGTGCTAGTAGGTTGTGGTAGGGCTACTGCCTCACCTCTCCCTCAATGTCTTTGGTTGTCCTACGTGACCCCTCTACTCCACATGTGAGTCTATTCGGCAAGCTATCATCAGCCTAAATCCATCAATGAATCATGTCAACAATAATAATGAATCATCATAACATCTAATCATACGTACATATGTCATATCAACAACTTTGAAACCCCAATAGTACACTCCCTGACTCGATCCAGAGTCAAGGGGTTTCATCGATGCCTCTGCATCCTCAATGTCCAAGGTCTTGCACACTCAGGAGAACCCAGTCAATAACACCTGTCTATGTAAATACAACGAAATAGCATATCATCAAATCCATAATATCCCTGAATCATAATCAAAACGACCAATAGTATAATAACCCAGATCACTTGCACGCAAGTGTCCTCAAGAATAAGTTATCTTAGTGCGCATAAGAGAAAGATGTTACATACACCTGCTCTTGGTCTAAACTTTGTCCTAAAGTTCATAATAATAAGTGCCGAAATAAAGTGTATCACAGTATCATAAGTCTATCTATCAAACAAAAATGGAAACTGTTGGTGCATATCATATGCATCCTCCCAGGTCATCGAGTAGAACCATATTTGTCCCACTAGACCTTGACCTGATCAATTGTTTGACGTTGTCGTTGTTGAATGCGATGGCCCTAGATGTGGATTGGCTCTGTCATGAGTGCACCCTCATCTGATACCCGCAAGGAACTCATGTCAACAACATGTGTAGGATCACTAAGATAATGTCTCAAAACAAAGACGGGAAAGAAATCGTGCATACGCCTCAAGGATCAGGAAAGGCTAGTCAATAGCCCACATGACCTCTCTTTTCCACAATCTTACAGGATCCCATGAACCTAGGAGAGAGTTTAGCACCCTTTCCAAACTTGATTGAACTCTTATGTGGTTTCATCAGCAAGAAGACTCGATCGCCAACTTCATAACTATGGTCGATATGACGCGCATCGACATAACTCTTTTGCCGATCTTGTTCTTCCTTTATCCTTTTTCTTAGGGTTTGCATTTGGTCTTCCATTTATTGGATCGCTTCAGGTTCCACCAGGACCCTATCCTTAAGCCAATCCCAAACTCAAGGCATCTGACATGATCGCCCGTAAAGAAACTTGAAAGGCGCCATCTTAATGGGGCTTTGATAATTGTTGTTATATGTGAATTATACCAGTGGCAAGAATTCTTCCCAATGCTTTTGTTGTTCCACCACGTAGATGCGCAACATATCCTCCATGAATTGGTTTGTTCGTTCGGTCTACTCGTCTGTCTCCGGGTGATATGTGGTACTAAAGTTAAGTTGGGTTCCCAAGGACTCTTGGAAACTAGTCCAAAATCATCCAATAAACATCAATCCTCTATTGGATATAATCCTCTTAGGCATGCCATGCAACCTCACAATCTCGCTAATGAAAAATCTAGCTATGTAAGGTGCCTGATACGTCATACACACAGGAATAAAATGAGCACTCTTCATCAGAGTGTCAACAACCACAGGAATCGAGTCGTTTCTCCTTGCCGTCAGTGGTAATCCAACAATGAAATCCATCAAATGACCTCCCATTTCGATTCCAGAATAGCGTGTGACTGTAGTAATATTGCCAGATGTCTATGTTCAACCTTCACTTGTTGACATTCTAGACATATTTCCACGTAGTTGACTATGTCTTCCTTCATTCCTTTCCATAAGAATAAGGGTTTAAGGTCTTCCCTCATCTTCGTGACTCATGGGTGAGCCATGTACACTGCTCTGTGAGCCTTGTTTAGGATCAAACTCCTCAACTTGTCATTGGGTGGTACATAAATTCGACCTTTAGATCTCAACAATCTGTCATTGTCCATAGTAAATCCTTCAAATTTTGGTACCATCATTGTGTTTTGTTCGATAAAATCTTTGACCTCTTTGTACCAGTCATCATCGTGCTATACAATTAGAATCTTTTCACGTAGATTCATCTGAAGAGGCATCACCAAAAATATGCATGGTCTCTGAATCAACACATCTGCCACTCTATTCACTGTAAGTAATCTTGAAATCGTACTCGCTAAGGAATTCCGACCAACGTCATTGTCACACGTTCAAGTCACCTTGCGTAAAGATGTGTTGTAGTCCACAATGGTCCATTTTTAGTTCAAATTTATGTCCAATAAGGTAGTTCATCCAAACTCTCAAGGCATAAACAATGGCTAACAACTCAAAATTGTGCATCACATAGTTCTCCTCATGCCTTCTCAACTTTCTTGAGATGTAACCAATCACTCGACCATCTTGCATCAAGACTCTCCCTAAGCCTTCCTTGGATGTATCAGTGCATACCAATAATTCTGTGTCCATGTCAGGGACCTTTAGTATCAATGTTGTCATAAACAACTCCTTGAGCCTCTGAAATTCTTCTGCGTGTTTCTCGGTCTAAACAAACTTCTTGTTCTTCTTCTATAATTCTATGATTGGATTTGATATCATCGAAAGACCCTCGAGGGCCGTCGATAGTATCCTGCTAAACCCATGAAGCTACGCACTTCGAGGACATTCGTCAGTGCAGGCCATTCCATAATAGCCTTGACCTTTGTTGGATCCACGATGATACCTTTGTCAGAGATGAGATTCTCTAAGTAGTGAATCTTCGATTGATAAAATGAGCATTTAGAAAATTTTCCATACAATTTGTTCTCTCGCAAACACTGTAGTACCAAGCACAAGTGTTCATCATGCTCCTCCATCATCTGAGAGTAAATCAAAATATCGTCAATGAATACTTAAACGAACTTGTCCAAGTAATCGTGGAACACCTTGTTCATCAAACTCATAAATACCACTGGGTCGTTTGTCGGTCCAAATGGTAAAACAGTAAATTCATAATGTACAAACCTCGTCTTAAAGGCAGTCTTAGGGATGTCGTCCTCCTTGATCCGTAACTAGTGATACCTTGATCTCAAGTCAGTCTTTGAAAACACCATCGCACCCTTCATCTGATCAAACAGATCATCAATACTTGGCAATGGATACTGATTCTTGATCGTTGCTTTGTTCAATTGACGGTAATCAATGCAGAGTCTCCATGACCCATCCTTCTTGCGTATGAAATTAATAGTCACACCCCACGACAACACACTTGGACGTATAAGCCCTAGGTCCAACAACTCCTCTAGTTTCATTCTCAACTCTTGTAACTCCGGGGTCGACATCCGATAAGGCATTCTTGTTATCGATTCAATTCTCGATTGTAGGTCGATGGTAAATTCCAATTCCCTCTCTGGTGGCATCCCAGGTAACTCCTCAAGCAAGATGTCAGCAAACTCTCTCACCACTGAAAGGTGTTCTATACCTTCCACTTCTCCCTTCTCATTTAATGCAAGGATTGCATAAATATTACATCCCTTGTGCATTCTCTTCCATAGATGCAAGGAAGAGATGAACCTCAGGGAAAATCCCTAGTTCCTACCTACAATCATGCGTCTTTGTCCTTCATCATCGACCAAGCTTAATCATTTCTTCTTACAGTTGAGTATCACATCATGTGATTCCAACCAGTCCATATCAATCAAGACTTCATAAGATCATAATATCATGGCATACAGGTTGTCCCTAGTGACAAACACTCTCAGGTTAAGGCTACAGCCCGTAACCTTCCCACCAACCTTCTGTTTGGCTCCAGAAGCCATTTCTACAAAGCTAAACTCATCCTATTCGACTTACCTTACCTTAAATTCCTTTTAGCACTGCACCAGAAATAAAACTTTTGGTAGCACCTGGATATATCAAAATGATAAGGGTCTGGTCAGCGACGGTACCTTACATATTGAGCACGGTCAATTGGTGCTCTGCCTAGTGGTTATTCACCACTGCATGGTGTTGATACTGAGAGGGGGGTGAATCAGTATCCAGTACAATTTAAAAACCTTTTTCAACTTATACTTAAACCATTCAATTATATCCAATGAGCAATGAACAATAGTATAAGAGTTACACCAATACACCACAATACACCATGCACAATATATGAGAAATAATCAATAGTTTTTGTTCAAGGGAAGTAATGACTTCCAAAGGTAGCCACAGCTTCCAAACGTAAAGGGAGGGATAAACCTCCAAGAGGAAGATACAATCCTCCAATATCAAGAGATATTTGAACTCTCTATCCTTGCCCCTTCCTTCCACCCAAGAATATATGAGAGATAATAAAACTTTACATTAAATCATCACCATCAACCAATCATCACATGGAACGTGATAATGCTTTCTGAGACATCTTCAATTTCTGCAATTATTCAATTCTTGGAGTAATCTGATCCTGTAGATAATGTTACTCAATGTATTCTCTGAAACTCCTCTAA
>JASDQU010681833.1:15391-28720 GCA_032191745.1 Picea mariana | reverse complement strand
GGTTATTTTACAAAGACTCAGAGGTTTATCAAAGTTACAACAAATAAAAACACAGAGAAAAATGAAGTTTTTAATCAATCAAGACGCAGAGATAATAATTCACAAGGAAGGTGAAAATATTAGAGATTAACCATGAGAGACAAACATAGAGATATGTAAGGGATAGATAGCGGGCAAAAATTTATCCTTCACTTATTATCCATGCACAGGAAAGCAGGGCACTAGAATCTATAGTTCTTTAAACATTGAAGTGACAACCGTTGATTAGTCTCCTAGCCGAATGCTCAGGCACAAACTAATAACTTACGGATAAGGGACGAAAGATAAACACACAAACTCTTCATAATAATAAATAAACCCAGACAGAGAAGTCATTGCAATCAGAAGTTGGGTTCGCCATGGGAAATCAATTCAGAAAACAACAAGCATAAGGCTAAGATGACATTAAGTTATTTGATTATAAAACGTTGAATAAAACATAATCTTTACACAATAGAAGTACATTACTGAAAGCGCAGGAACAATATTAAACTACCATTCAAAAATATATGCATGCATACCATAGACAAATGCGAAAGATCTGAGTCGTTGTCCCTCGCGCTCTCCGTCCTACTCCCACTTGCCAATCGATGTGACCTCACCGGTACCTCCCAGCCAACGCTAGGGGTACTCTTCTTCCCCCTGATCCCCTTGAGCCACAAAGGGGCCACACACATAATACCAGAGAACTACTAGCACCCATCTCACCTCGCAAGGTCAGGATACCACTCGTTACCCAATCTGGGTATCCCAACTCCCATAAGAGAAATTTCAGTCAAGGTAAAATTTCAGCAACTTAACATTACGCAAAAATATGAGATCCCATACTCCTCCTCCTCCATCCTTTTTATAGAGTTTTCAAGTAATTAGTTTCCCAAATTCTCATTAAATTCCTTTTTCATTTAATTAATTAGGAAAAACCTCCCCCGTACACATGTCATCCGATCCCCTAGTTGCACTAGAAAATTAATTTTATTAATTATTTAATTATTCCTATTTTCCTCACCCACCTAAAAGCATTCCTAAAAACGCTCCTTGGTGTCTCAATATTCCCTTACAAATCTTAAATGACTTACACCTTACTAAATTCCTAGTTGAGTTCATAAATAGCAAGTTCCCAAGGAAAGATTCCTTACTATGTTAGACATTCATCTTTTTCTTTACATTTCCCCTTTTCTTTAGGTTTCCCCTTTTTCTTTAAGTTTCCTATTTCTTTTAAGTTTCCCACTTTTTCCTTTTTAACTAAAAATCAATTTAGCAAGTATAGATAAAACAACCATTTACCCTTTTTCTTCTTTAATTAAAAAATTTATTTAGCAAGTGTAGATGAAACAACCATTTACCCTCTTTTCTTTTTAACTAAAATTACATTAGCAAAAATAGATAAAAACAACCATTTCCTTTTTTTTTAAATTTTAATCCTCCATTATAATTTTGACTTTAATAAATAATTTGAATTGCTTACCCCCCTTCTTGTTATATGTTCATTTATTATTTTTTTGACCACATGTTCTAATTAGACCTAGGTTGTAATTTCACTAGGTTGGGCAACATTTTTATTAGGGAAAAATGTTTTTAAATATTACTTGTCACATCATTAATTTTAAGGTCATCTAGGTTTATTCACTTACCAGTTAAAATTGCAACATGCCCTTCAGGACGCACTAGGTGCTCCAAGGGTGACACTCGCCTCTTTCTCTTTTCCTTGCGCGACGTGCCCTTTAGGACGCACTACGTGCTCCAAGGGTGCCACTCACCTCTTTTTGTTTTCCTTGCACGACGTTCCCTTTAGGACGCACTACATGATCCAAGGGTGCCACTCACCTCTTTACCAACTTTGGTAGATGTCAAAACCCCCTGGATTCAATATTCCACAAGGTGATCTTGTGGGAGACTAAGGGCCTCTAAGGAATAAGTCCCATGCCTTATTGTGCACCCCTTAGAATCATTGTGAGTGACTATCACATTCTTCCCTCATGGCATCGTGGGTCTTCTCAAACTAGATAATCGTTAACCTACAGTTTGAGCCATGGCGGGAGTGCTAGTAGGTTGTGGTAGGGTTTCTCCCACACCTCTCGCTCAATGTCTCTGGTTGTCATACGTGACCCCTCTACTCCACATGTGAGTCTGTTCGGCAAGCTATCATCAGCCTACATCCATCAACGAAACATGTCAGCAATAATAATCAATCATCATAACATCTAATCATATGTACATATGTCACATCAAAAATATTCAACCCAACAGTCCACTCCCTGACTCGATCTGGGGTCCAAGTGGTTTCATCGATGCCTCTGCATCCTCGAGGTCCAAAGTCCTGCACACTTAGGAGAACCCAGTCAATAGCACCTGTCTATGTTAATACAACAAAATAACATATCATTATATTCATAATGCCTCATAGTCATAATCAAATGGCTAATAGTATAATAATCCGGATCACTTGCAAGAAAGTGTCCTCAAAAAATAAGTTCGCTCAGTGTGCACAAGAGTTGGATGTTACATACACCCCCTCTTGGTCTAAACTTTGTCCCAAAGTTTCACAGTATATAAGTGTCAAAATAAAGTGTGTCATAGTATCATAAGTCTATCTATCAAAGAAAAATAGAAATTGTTAGCGCATATCATATGCGTCCTCCTAGGTCACCGAGTGCAGAATATAGTTGTCCCACTGGACCTTGACATGATCTATTTTTCGACGTCGTAGTTGTCGAATGTGATGACACCGGATGTGGATTGGCTCAGTCATGAGCGCATCCTCTTCAGATACCTGCAAAGATCTCATGTCAATAACATGTGTAGGATCACTATTATAATGTCTCAGAATAGATAAGTGAAAAACATCGTTCATACGACTCAAAGATTCAGGCAAGGCTAGTCGACAAGCCACAATCCATTTTCTTTCCACAATATCGAAAGTTCCCATGAACCTAAGAGAGATTTTAGCACCCTTTCCAAACTTTATCAACCTCTTATGCGGTTTCACCCGTAAGAATACTTGATCACCAACTTTGTAACTATGGTCGACACGATGTGCATCGACATAACTCTCCTATCTATCACGTGCTTCCTTGACCCTTTGTATTATTGTTTGCATTTGATATTCCATTTCTTGGATCGCATATGGTTCCACCAGGACCCTATCCTCAAGCCGATCCCAACTCAAAGGCATCCGACATGGTCACCCGTAAAGAAACTCGAAAGGTGCCATATTAATGTTTCTTTGATAACTGTTGTTATATGCGAATTCTACTAGTGGAAAGAATTCTTCCCAACTCTTTTGTTTTTCCATCACGTACATACGCAACATGTCCTCCAATATTTGGTTTTTTCATTTGGTCTGCCCGTCTATCTTCGGGTGATATGCAGTACTAAAGTTAAGTTGTGTTCCCAAGTCCTCTTGGAAACTAGTCCAAAATCATCCTGTAAACATCGATCCTCGATCAGATATAATCCTTGTAGGAACTCCATGCAGCCTCACAATATCGCTGATGAAAACTCTAGCTATGTCAGGTGCCTGATACATCGTATGCACATGAATAAAATGAACACTCTTAGTCAGAGTGTCGACTACCATAAAATTGAGTCGTGTCTCCTTTCCATCAATGGCAATACAACAATCAAATCCATCGAAATGACCTCCCATTTTGATTCTGGAATTGCATGTGGCTATAGTAATCATATTGGATGTCTATGTTCAGCCTTCACCTGCTAACATTCTAAACATCTAGCCACTTAGTTGACGATGTCTGCCTTCATTCATTTCCAGAAGAATAAGGGTTTAAGGTCTGCCCCCATCTTCGTGATTCCTGGGTGAGCCATGTACACTACTCTATGAGCCTAGTTTAGGATCAAACTTCTCAACTCGTCATTGGGTGGTATGTAAATTTGAATTTTAAAAATCAATAATTCGTCATTTTCCATAGTAAATACTTCAAATTTTGGTACCATCATTTTGTTTTGTCCGATAAAATCCTTGACCTCTTTGTACCAATTATCGTCGCGATGTAAAGTTAGAATATTTTCAAATAGATTCGTCTGAAGAGGCATCACCAAAAATATGTGCGGTCTTTGACTCAATGCATCATCCACTATGTTCCTTGTTCCCTTTATGTAAGTAATCTCAAAATCGTACTCGCTAAGAAATTCCTACCAACTTCATTGTCACGCGTTCAAGTCACTTGCGTAAAGATGTGTTGTAGTCCACAGTGGTCCATTTTTAGTTCAAATTTCCATCCAATAAGTCAGTGTCTCCAAAATCTCAAAGCATAAACAATGGCTAACAACTCCAAATTGTGCATCGCATAGTTCTCCTCATGCCTTCTCAACTTTCTCGAGATGTAAGCCATCACTCGACCATCTTGCATCAAGACTCTGCCTAAGCCTTCTTTGGATGCGTTTAGTGCATACCAAGAAGTCTGCGTCCATGTCAGGGACCTTCAGTATTGGTACTGTCGTCAACAGCTCCTTGAGCCTCCGAAATACCTCCACACATTTCTGGGTCCAAACAAACTTCTTGTTCTTCTACTACAATTCCGTAATCAGAATTGCTATCATAGAAAAACCCTCGACAAATCGTCAGTAGTATCCTGCTAAACCCATGAAGCTACTCACTTTTGGGACATTCGTCGACGCAGGCCATTCCATAATAGCCTCGACCTTTGTTGGATCCTTAACACCTTCATCAGAGATGACATGCCCTAAGTAGTGAATCTTCGATTGATAAAAAGAGCATTTAGACAATTTCCCATACAATTTGTTCTCTCGTAGACACTGCAATACCAAGCACAAGTGCTCACCATGTTCCTCCATCGTCCGAGAGTAAATAAAAATATCATCAATGAATACTTGGACAAAATTGTCCAAGTACTCATGGAACACCTCATTCATAAAACTCATAAATACCCCTGGAGATTTCGTCATTCCCAACGATAAAATAGTAAACTTGTAATGTCCAAACCTCATCTTAAAGGCAGTTTTAGGGATGTTGTCCTCTTTGATCCATAACTGGTGAAACCCTCATCTCAAGTCAATATTTGAAAACATTGTCATGCCTTTCATTTGATCAAATAGATCATCAATCCTTGGCAACGAATATTGATTCTTGAGCATTGCCTTGTTTAATTGGTGATAGTCAATGCAGAGTCTCCACGACCCATCCTTTTTTCATATGAAAATAACAGGCGCACCCCACGGTGACACACTTGGACGTATAAGTCCTAGGTCCAACAACTTCTTTCGTTGCATTTTCAACTCCTGTAAATCTGGGTTCGACATCCGATAAGGCATTCTTGCTATCAGTTCAATCCTTGGTTTTAGGTCTATGGTGAATTCCAACTTCCTCTCGAGTGGCCTCCCAGGTAACTCCTCAAGGAAGATGTCCAAAAACTCTCTTACCACTGGAAGGTTTTCTAGACCTTCTACTACTCCCTTCTCATTTAATGCAAGGATCGCATAAAATATTACATCCCTTGTACATGCTCTTTCGTAGCTGCAAAGAAGACATGAACCTTAGGGAGACTCCCTAGTTCCTATCTACAATCACGCATCTTCGTCCCTTGTTATCGACAAAGCTCAATTGTTTCGTCTTACAGTTTATATCTCCTCATGTGACTCCAAACAATCCATATTGATCATTATGTCATAATATCCTAATATCGTAACGTACAGGTTGGCCCTAGAGACCAACTCTCCCAATTTAAGGCTACAGCCCGTAACCTTCCCTCCAACCTTTTGTTTGGATCCTGAAGCCATTTCTACAAGGCTAAACTCTTCTTGTTCGGCTTCCCTTACCTTAATTATTTTTAGCACTGCACTAGAAATAAAACTTTTGGTAGCACCTGGATATATCAAAATGCTAAGGGTCTGGTCAGCGATGGTACTTGACATCTCGAGCACAGTCGAATGGTGCTCTTCCTGGAAGTTATTCATCGCTGCATTAATTCGATGGGCCTTGCCCAAATATCCCATAGTAGTGGGTCTGGCTGATCCAGATGCTCTAGTCCTCTCCCAGAACCCTTCCTCGAATAGTTCCCATGACACATCTTCGACTTCCATGTTCAATTGTGTTAGGAGCATCTTCCACCATAGAAGAGCACTCCCTTTTAGTTGAAATACCACCATGTGAACCTTCAAGTTGGAGGTAGTTGCGAAGTGAAAATCACATCGCCATATTCTCCAACCATTCCTCGACGACTGAGCCATCCATGACACTCCTGCACTTGAGAAATTATCCCTCTCGAGTTCTTAGTGAAAGATAATGGTACTGGCTGGGGTGCGTTGTGTACCCTCAGGGGTACAACCGCCTTGGCCTCATCTCATTACAAACGGTGAATCAAGGCCTCTGAAAATATTTGGAAGGACCTTGACAAACCATCATCATCCCTTACAACAATCGAATCCAGCCCAAGGACTTGTCCCTCCACTTGGGGGTTAGAATCCGAGGGCACGGGAACTTCTGGAGGCGTCGCACCTCCTTCCACAACACCATGTTGCGAACCTTTGTGGCGCACTCTAATAGAGATCACCGCATGGGCATGTTGAAGTTTTTAATTAGCACTAGGTTAATACTCAAGGGTTCACTGTAGTGGAAATCATGACGATCCATAGTTGCAGGGTTGAACCCACTCTGATATCATATGTAATGACCCCATCGTTACGACTACAAGTGACGCAAGAAAGTGCAATTTTGTTTTTGGTTTTAAGCAGGAAGACAACAATGACACAGTTAAACAACACAACTTGACGATGAACAAACACACACAGATCAGGAAACATACAACAATGACTCATCACGCTAGCACATCATGCAACTGGACGAAAAATGCTTAATCAATAGACAAACAAAAATGACTACCCGCCCGACAAAATCAATACAACGCCTCCAAGATAAAGGACAACATCAACAACCCGAAATAAGGGCTTCGAAAACCGGTAGCTAGAAACCTCTATGATGTACAAAACCAAACATATTAAGGCATTACAAAACCAAGTACCAACATTCATTACAATGAACATATACACCCACATCGGGAAGCACAAGACACTGACTAGGTTATCATTCGCTTCTATCCATCGGACGAGCATGATCCCTTCATCAGGAATCATGTCATCACCAGGCGATAGGTGTGACAATGACCAAGGTGCAACATAACACATCTATACCAATAACCCAAGAAAATTTCAATGCGCTAGGACACCGAATTAACTATCAAAGAACATGAAAACTAACCCAAGCACCCAATCAACAAGTCAACAAGATGAAAACGAATCTGATGACTATAAAATTCATACAACACATTAAATCATTTGCACAAAAAATTATATCGCAAACGTACATCAATCTGTACACATTAAAATAATTATTATCAAACAATTAGTTCATTGTAACTATTTTCCAATTCCAATATCAGATAAGTATTTTCCTAAGGAGGAATTCACTATCTTTTAAACTGAAACAATTATGAAACATGTCTTTTAAAATAGTAGGAAACATGTCTTTTAAAACTGAATATGTTATCTTTTAAAATGAACCAATATAATGAATTTGCTATCTATGGAACACATTTAAAATTGCTATCTATATAATCTCTAACAACACCAATGACATATCTCTTCCTAATAAATACATGGCTATATAAAAATACAATTACATCGCTATACAACATACAACTATATTGTTGTAAATGAATACATGGCTATACCAATATACAATATATCCCTATACAAATATATCGTTGTACAATTATACAGCTAGACAATATATATCGTTGTTCACAATATATGAAAATCATTGTTAAATAATTACTTTCAACAATGTTAATCGCTAACCATTACTATAGATGATTGTATCTTTTACAAACCTCGTTGTCAACGATCTAGACTGCAGTCTATTATTACATGTTGTTATACCTATTAAAATCGTTGTCAACATATAAAAGGTGTTGTCTTTAAAAGTGTCGTCTGTATACCAATATAAATAACTCGTTGTCTACATTCCCATGTATATAAAAATTGTTGCCTGTATTTAAACGCAGTCACACAGTCATAAATTAGATAAAACACACGGTTATGACCAGTTTAGCAACCCAACGGATTCAATGCCATTAAAAGGGGCAGAGGTAATTGGCTAACTAATTTTGTTGTTTTAGGGAATGTATAAATTAAGTGTCCATTCAATTTTGATGTCCTTTTAATAAATATATAGTATAATTTCATTGTACAGATATTAATAATTCGGTCCATTCAATGTATAAATTAAGTGTATAAAACCGCTAACCAAAATTGATATCGCTACGCTATTTAATGATGATATAGCTGCCTAACACCTCTAATAATGATATCGCTATCTGATAATGTTATTTAATAATGGTATTGTAGTCCTTCACCATTTAACCACACTACCATTAGCATGAAAAATCGCAGTCATCATGGGTGAATTCGCAGTCAATAGCAATTAAAAAAAAGCGTTGTTACTACATATTAAAATGCAGTCAAAGATATGTAAATCGTCGTCAATGATATTGGAATTATATCGTTTAAAGAAACCCAAATAATTTACCAAAGAACACAGACAATATATGTGTAAAGAGCAGAGTGAATACATGATAAAGCTGGCATAAATATATCTGAAATCATAGAGGTAAAATCATCATTCGCTGGGAGAAATAGTTACACAAAATGCAGAGGTGATCATTAAACACATAGAGAGTAATAAGGCTAATTGCTGGGAGAAGTAAATAAACAAATACAAAGAGGTTTTTCCAATCAAGCACTAGGTAAATCGTGAAGTAAAAACTGTGTATAAAATCATTGTGTACAAGGCCACGAAGATCATAGGGTGAAAGTTGGGTAATGAGTCACGAAAATCATGGTGTAACTAATATGTAAAGGCTGGGCAAATCGCCCAGAAATTAGTGGTGTGAAGGATCAATAAAGACTCAAAGAAACTCAGAGATAATCAATCACAAGAAAATGCAGAGAAATCAACCACCAGAAAACGCAGATTTAATCAATCACAAGAAAACGCATATATTTTTCATTCAAGACTTAGAGGTTTATCAAAGTTACAGCAAATAAAAACGTAGAGAAAATAGGAGTTTTTAATCAATCAAGACGTGCATATAATCATTCACAAGGAAGGCGCAAAGATTAGAGATTAACCATGAGAGAAAAATGAAGAGATATGTAAGGGATAGATAGCGAGAAAAAAATTATCCTTCACTTATTATCCATGCACAGGAAAGCAATGCATTAAAATCTATAGGTCTTTAAACACCAGAGTGACGACCGTCGATTCGGCTCCTGGATGACTACTGAGGCATAGACTAATAACTTAAGGATAAAGGATGGAAGTTAAAAACACAAACTCTTCATAATAATCAATAAAACCCACACAAAGAATTCATTGCAATCAGAAGTTGGGTTCACCGTGGGAAATCAATTCAGAATACAACAAGCATAAGGCTGAGATGACTTTAAGTTCTTTGATTATAAAACACTGAATAAAACATAATCTTTACACAATAGAAGTACAATACTAAAATCACAGGAACAATATTAAACTACCATTCAAAAATATACGCATGCGTACCGTAGCCAAATGTGAAAGCTCTGAGGCGTTGTCCCACACGTGCTCATTCCAGCTCCTGCTTGTCGACCTATGTGACCTCACCGGTACCTCCCAACGAACGTTAGGGGTACTCTTCTTCCCCCTGAGCCCCCCGAGCCACAAAGGGGCCACACACACTATACCAAAGAACTGCTAGCACCCAGCTCTCCTGACAAGGTCGAGCTACCACTCGTTACTCGAGCTAGGTATCCCAACTCCCTTAAAAGAAAGTTCAGTCAAGGTAAAATTTCAGTAGTGTAACATTACGCAAAAATATGAGATCCCATACTCCTCTTCCTCCATCCTTTTTATAGAGTTTTCAAGTAATTAGTTTCCCAAATTCTCATTTAATTCCTTTATCATTTAATTAATTAGGAAAAACCTCCCCTGTACACATGTCGCTCGATCCCCTAGTTGCACTATAAAATTAATTTTATTAATTATTTAATTATTCCTATTTCCCTCACCCACCTAAAATAATTCCTAAAAACGCTCCTTGGTGTCCCAATATTCCCTTACAAATATTAAATGAATTACACCTTACTAAATTCCTAGTTGAGTTCATAAATAGCAAGTTCCCAAGGCAAGATTCCTTACTAAGTTAGACATTCAGATTTTTCTTTACGTTTCCCCTTTTCTTTAGGTTTCCCCTTTTTCTTTAAGTTTCCTATTTCTTTTAAGTTTCCCTCTTTTTCCTTTTTAACTAAAAATCAATTTAGCAAGTGTAGATAAAACAACCATTTACCCTTTTTCTTCTTTGATTAAGAAATTTATTTAGCAAGTGTAGATGAAAGAACTATTTACCCTCGTTTCTTTTTAACTAAAATAACATTAGCAAAAATAGATAAAAACAACCATTTCCCTTTTTTTTAAATTTTAATCCTCCATTATAATTTTGACTTTAATAAATAATTTGAATTTCTTACCCCCTTTCTTGTTATATGTTCATTTATTATTTTTTTGACCACATGTTATAATTAGACCTAGGTTGTAATTTCACTAGGTTGGGTGACATTTTTATTAGGGAAAAATGTTTTTAAATCTTACTTGTCATATCATTCATTTTAAGGCCGTCTAGGTTTATTCACTTACTAGTTAAAATCACGACATGCCCTTCAGGACGCACTAGGTGCTCCAAGGGTGCCACTCGCCTATTTATGTTTTCCTTGCATGATGTGCCCTTCAAGATGCGCTACGTGCTCCAAGGGTGCCACTTGCCTCTTTATTTTCCTTGTGCAACGTTCCCTTCAAGATGCACTACGTTCTCCAAGGGTGACACTCGCCTCTTGACTGACTTTGGTAGACGTCAAAAACCCCTAGAGTCAATACTCCACCAGGTGATCTTGTGGGAGACTAAGGGCCTCTAAGGAATAAGGCCCCTGCCTTATTGCGTGCCCCTTAGAATCATCATGAGCGACTATCACAGTCTGCCCTCACAACATCGTGGGTCTTCTCGAACTAGGTAATCGTTAACCTATAGTTCGAGACACGACGAGAGTACTAGTAGGTTGTGGTAGGGATTCTCCCACACCTCTCCCTCAAAGTCTCTGGTTGTCGTGCGTGACCTGTCTACTCCACATGTGAGACTGGTCGGCAAGCTATCGTCAACCTGCATCAATCAACGAATCATGTCAGCAATAATAATAAATCATCATAACATCTAATCATATGTACATATATCAGATCAACAATATTCAACCCAACAGTCCACTTCGTGACTCAATCAGAAGTCCAAAGGGTTTCATCAATGCGTCTACATCCTTGAGGTCCAAATTCCTGCACACTCAGAAGAACCCAGTCAATAGTACATGTCTATGTCAATACAACAAAATAACATATCATCATATGCATAATGCCTCATAATCATAATCAAATGACCAATACTATAATAACCCACATCACTTGCAAGCAAGTGTTATCAAATAAGTTCACTCAGTGCATGCAAAAGCGGGATGTTATAGAGAACGAATGACTCCACGCCCTCGTTATGAAATATATCTCTAGTAACTAGGTCCTCTGCTAGAGTATCCATGCTTGCATGACATGATTCCAATTCCTTGGGTAAGGGAAGGTGAATGAAAAAATATAGGATGAAGCAGGGCATGAAAGGTGTTGGATTACTGAGAGAGAGAGTGAATTAGTAATAGAGAAAAATTATCTTTTTTCACCATAAAATGCAAGTTCTATATCAATGTAGCATTATCATCCAATAGTTTCAGAGTAAATAAACAATGAACAAATGAGAAATCACACACATACACAATACACCAGTGTTTTAGGTGGAAACCCAAAGAGGGAGAAAACCACAGAATGTTTTTTCTTATATGTATTTAAGAATTACATTCATTGGAAGCACCAACTTCCTTTGTTTTCCAGCTACAACTAGAAAGAGGCTCCAACCCCCTAGTTTCTCAAACTACAACCTGAGGGAATTTCCAACTCCCCAATTCTCTGGCTACAACTAGAAGGAGGCTACAACCCCCTATGTTCTCCAACTACAACCAGAAGGTGGCTACAACCACCTGTCCTTTCCCCATCCAACTGATCTGAAGTATAAGTAGAATGATGGAACCGCTATCACATTATCACTGTGAGATATACTGTTGTAAACATGTACCAATCAACCTACACCAAACAACCTGTACCAATAACCGAAACCATGCATCAACTTGTACCTCAACCTGTAATCAAATTGTACCATAAACAAGTGCATCAACCATGCACCAACATGTAGGAAACAACCTATTATCATCCTGTACCATAAACAAGTGCATACCAAACAACCTGTAATCAACCTGTACCATAAACAAGTGCATCAACCATGCACCAACCTGTACCTCAACCTATACCATGAACAAGTGCATCAACCATGCACCAAACTTGTACGAATAACCCATCACAACAACCTGTCCAAACAACCTATCATAACAACATGTATCATCAATATTATCAACCAAATCATATCTACTCACCAAGATCAATCACCAAGACAACGATCAAAGATGTGCACCAACCAATCATAACACAACAACTCATAATCATCACCAAGATCAATATGTGCTTCTAATAATATACCAAGACAAGTATGCTACATCATCCATAAACCATGTGTAAAAAATACTACTAACAAGTGCCTCCAATCATGTACCAAGTATGTACCAATCATGCATCAACTACTCATCAAATATGACTCATCAATATGTACCAACATCATCAACTATACACCTCATGTATGTGCCAACTCATTAACTACTTGTCTCAACCATGTACCCAACATGTACCTCAACCAAAAGTCCTCATCAATTTCATCATCCAACTCTGATTTGTAACTCTGTAATAGACCTGCTTTATATGACGACATACATGTAAACCTTCCTTAACTTTAGCAACAAGAGACTGTCATTTTCATCAAACTTTACTTTAGTCTCACATGACTAGTTTTGATTAGTCAATAACCCTAACTTGAAATAATCATAACTATGCACATGTAATGAATAAATATATGAAAATAGTACACAATGTTCTTCATTGTGTTTTATACAATTCCTCTAGGTGTCACTACTTGGAACCTCACAGAAAAAGAGTTATAGCAAAAATGGCATACCTTGTTGAATTCTGTCTTATTCTAGAGAGCGAAATTGTAGAGCATTCCCCACACAGAATATTTGTTGTATGGATAT
>JASDQU010681832.1:76287-89954 GCA_032191745.1 Picea mariana | reverse complement strand
ATGGTGGTCATTCATGGCTTTTTATAACCAAACATTGAGTTATTATGCAACCTCTTTTGAATGTGAAGAGGGGCTCTTTAGGGCACAATTAGGTCTTTGACCAGCACCCCCACGCGGATTGAGCTCTGATTTGGTGTCAAATTGACTTGGGAGCCGATCCATTAGTGGTTGGGAGGCCGACCAGTTCCATAAATGCGTCGTTTGGCAGGCGCGCGGGTTTTTCACCCCACAGCCGTGCATATGCGCTCCCGGTACGAAGATGTTGCACGCACGCGCGCGCCCAGTGGGTGCAAAGTGCCTTGTAATTTTTTGGCCATTTTGTATAGTTTTGACCCTTTTGTTGTGCTGTGGAATTAACCTTGTGCCATGAATGACTGTTTTTCTATGTTGACGATGCGGAGTTCTTGCCGCCCTGTGTGGACGAAATTTCAGTGATAACACTAGTCATCAAAGTATGCTTCTAAAAATTTATGCAAAACTTCTTTGAATGCTTCAACCACCAACCTAGAAATGATGGTTGGGGAATTCTTCAATCCAAATGGCATTATTGTATATTGGTAAGATCCCAACTCTATGGCAAACGTAGTCTTATGACGGTCCTCCTTGGTGATGTAGATCTGATGATATCCTAAAAACCCATCTGTAAAAGAATATACTTCTTGGCCTCCCACATTATCTAGTACTTCATCTGTGAATGGTGTAGGGAAAGGATCATGTAGAAAAGCATCATTGAGCTTCCTAAAATCTATGCAAATCCTGATCTCACCTATCTTTTTATCTTCCACTACCATGGGGCTAATCCACTCTGACTCTTCGATAGGTTTAATAACCCCTGCTTCCAGTATTTAGTCGATCTCAATCTTCACTTTTTCCTTATATTTCAGGTTCAATCTGTAGTGTCTTTTCTTGACTGGATTCGCATCTAGTTTCAAAGGTATTCTCATATCTCCCATAGGTCCTTTGATTCCCTTCATATCGGTGAACTTTGTTGGGAACAAGTCCTGATACTCATGCAATAATTCTGTGATTGTGTCAGTGGTAGCAACATCCCGGTAATCTCTGATATTGGCAAGCTTTGGTGTCTCCTCTATCCCAATATTGACTTTCTTTATCTTTATTAGTTGTCCAATGAATGATAGTTCAACTCCTGGTCCTTCCACATCTCTATGACCTTCTGTTTTTGCGATATTCACCTTCCTTGGATCATCGTCTTCATCGTCATTAATGTTGTAGTAGATCTGCAGTTTCTGGAGGGGCGCAGTCCATTCATCCTCTTCTTGCTCCAAAGAGAGGCCAGATGCCTCCTTAAATACTTTTTGTCTCACCATTTGTAGTGCTTGATCTACTAAAGGAAATTCACTTTCAAACAAAAAGGTGGTTATAAAATTCTAGATCATACCTTCCCATTCTGAAGTGACAAGGCACAGCTCTTCTTGAAGGTAACAATTAATCGAGGTGGTATCTAGCGTATTGACGAATCTGTGTACCCATTTTTCTCTAGGAATGTCACTCCAGGCTTCTTTGTAGCTTCGTACATGGTCCTTTGGGAAGCTTTGACCTGTGTACCTTGCTTCGCAACTTCCTACTTGTGTTGAAAACCGTGATGTCATCAAAGTTCAGCATTGCATCCAGTTTGTAATATTGCTTCTATGTGTCCCCCGCCATCTTGCTGGTCTGGCTTTCATGGCCTCATCCATTGCCAACAGCCTCTGTTGTGTTGGTACAATTGTATCAAATTCTGATAAAAGGTTCTCTAAGGGGTTTAGCCCATCAAATGTGGGTAGATTACTCATAGTTGTGCCAATCCAGTGAACTTCTCTGGTTAGCCTAGCACATCTTCTTGTAGATACTTCGTACATCTAGTTCTTCTAGTTCTCCAACACTTCTTCTAAGTCGGATGAACATGTGTTGTCACTTCGCCAGGTCAAATTCCCGTGAGCTGTAGGGTTGATATAATCATGTTGTCTGGATATTAATTTGTAGATGTTTTCCAGTTCAAATGTGTGGTCCTCTTCTCTGATAGGTTCTGTATATCGTGGACCCTCATCTATATCTAATGGTGCAATGACCCTAAGGCCAGCTTTCCCAAATGTCATGCATATTTTCTTTAGATCAACAACAATGGAATTGTCAAAGGCCCAATCAATTCCTAATAATGTAGGGTAAGGGCAGCTATCATCAACAATTTCAATTACCTCAAAATCTACAAAGGTTCTTACTCCATCAATGTTCACTAGGACATGCTCTAATCATCCAAATGGGCTGACAACTTGTTGATTAGCCATGCGAAGCTTGATAAGGGAATATATTGGCTTGGGTTTTTCCATCAGTGCCCAAGTCTACTTCTTCATGACATTGACCTCTGACCCTAAGTCGAGGACCACATAGTCTATCTCATACTCTCCTATCTGAGCATTCAAGTGTAATTATTTATTTGTCCTTCTCCTTTTTCCAATTTGGTGCACTATCCTATTTAGTAAGGGGTCTATATTTCCTATCTCATGCTACTTGATTAAACCTTTTAATTCTTGTACAATGCCTTTATCTTGAATCAACTTAACACAAGTGTACACAAATTCCATGAGTTTTCTTACCTATTTCCCTTCTGTTGGCGATGCAGATGGATCAAATGCCTGAGGAATGCCATATTCTTTGATTTTTGGTTGTATCTTTGATGAAGATCCTTGATCTCCTTTGAAATCTTTCCTTGCTTCCTTGAATATCTGTCTTTCTTTCTTAGCATCGAACGTTGGGGTATTTTCTATAGCTTTCCTAACTCTATGGTCATTTTCAGTCTTTCCTTGGGCTGCTATGTCTTCTCATGTAGCAGCGCCTCCTCGAGTGATAATAGAGACTCTAGGATATGATCCACAAGGTTCAGCATATATCAGTTGTACTTGTGGGTTCTATTGAGGTGCTCGTCTTCCCTAAATTTTAGCCAGCAACACAGGGCATTCCTCTATGACACGCTTGAAGGAGTTGCAGTAACTACAAGTTGTGCAAGGATTCTGACAATCCCTTGCTAAATGTCCTGGCTACATGTAGTTGTAACAGATTATTTGTCCTCGGCCTCGACCCATACCTCCTCCTTGTCCTTGTCCTCTATAGCCACCGTAAGGAGTGAAATTTCCACTCCCCGGAGAGTTGTACTGTGAAGTGTTTCCTTCTTGTTGTACTTTTCCTTGAATCTTGTATATGTCTCTCGACCTTTCATGCATGATATCATAATCTCTACAATATCGATCATCATGCCCCACTGATTTACAGAATGCACAATACAAGTTTGTGGGTGTCTGAACATACTTCTGCATGTAGTAGCACTCACTTGGGTGATGCCTATTTCTGCATACATTGCACCAGGGTAGGTTAACTTGCTTTAAGGGGCTCGACGCCCTTGATTCCAAGTACTCATGAAATAAGGGACAGTGTTCCTTATCATGGCCTTCATATCTGCATCTTACACACCAGATATCTTCCCTTTTTTCTTTTTCCTTATCTTTCTTCATATCCTTGACCTGTAAAGACAAACTAGTTAGCTAGCTCATGATTTGGCTAATGCCTGAGCTAGATTCTCCCATCAGTGTTGATTCAAGCTTCATGGCGATCTCCAAAGATTCTTCCTGAGATGCAATCTTCTGCTGCATCAGAGGAACTCTTATGTGTGGTAACATCGCAATGATGAACCATTCTTTGTTCTATTCATTAGGGATTTGAAAATTTAATCAACTTTTGAGGGTCTTGAATCTCTGGTCGAACTCCCAAACATGTTCTGCTACCTTTTGTTTAATCTCTTTTAGTTATGTAATACATTGTGACTCCAAATTAGGTTTCTTAAACTCTGCAATCAATGCATTCTTGATCTCATTCAAGGGCTTAGGCTGTGCCAGTCCTTGAACAAGTTTCATGTACCATCTTAGTGCGCAGTCCCTTAGCATAGTGCTGAACTAGATTCTCTTGATGGATTCATCGGTGATACTTTTAATATGCCATACATCTTCCAACAGAAACCAGTGCTAATCTAGATCTTCAAATCCATATCCTCTAAATATAGGGAGTCTCATTTCATCTACCATAGAGCTATCTAGGGTTCTTGTCCCTTTTCAGGTCTGACCAATCTACTGTATCTTCAAGATGTGGTTTTCATGCAAGAGCATCTTGATTCTTAGCTTTAGGAAGTGCAAAAAATTTCCTCTGGGTCCTTCGAAAAAGTATCTCTCGTCTTGGCTATATGATTTTTTTCTGTCAACAACAAACTCGGTGATATACCCTCCAATGGTACTATCAAACTAGTGATCTACTACTCTGGATACAACATTGTTGACTCTCTTGACCTTCTGGATCAATGCTGGTGTCCAAACCATAGGAGGTCTAGATCTGATTTCAAACTTTGTGTTAGCTAACCTAGCCAACCACTCGTGTATCTCCTGATGGATTCCTCCAAAGAAGATCTCGTGAATGTCGGTGAAGATGTATCTTTATAGCCAATCTTCAGTAGTCAGTTTAGGGTTCTTGTTCTAGGATTCAACAAAGTCCTTCTCTTAATCCTCTATCCACTTCTGGATCTTTGTCTTTGATGGGAACCACCTTGACATTCCCTTAAAAAGATTCATGTCCCGACAATGGAACCATTTGTTGGCACAGGGGCAGACCCAGGGTTCAACTCCAAGAGCACACCAACAAGCCCTAGCTCAGTGGCACCTGTGAAGCAGATGCAGTGTCACCCGAAGAATATATGAGGGGGTTGCAGGACAGATATGTCTACAACCAAAGGAATATCAAGTGGTTCTTATTACAACAACAACACAACATGCATCTATCATTCAAATGGTTAGATATATCCTTCACATCTATAGATCTGATCTAATACAATAATGTAGATAGCAATATAACAACGACAAATCTCAAAGCATCAATCACACACACATAACAACAGATGTACGTGGTTCACCCTCTCTCTAGGGCTAAGTCCACATTACTGTGCCTATGATATATTAAGATAAAGATTATAGTTCTGATCTACACTCTTGGCCCACATATCCTCTCTCTTCTTCTCTCTTTCTCTCTTCCTCTCCCCCTTCCTATGCACCCACCTGCAGGACTTGATCTTCACACCCAGCTGAAGACCTTACAATACCAGAAGGCTCTCTCTCTCAACACTTCTCTCACCCTTAATACAATATTCTCCTAATGAACAGTAATCAATAACAAGGCTCAACTACAGTACCGACCCGACCTAGGTCCTCTCAACCTCTATTTATACATTATAGTCCCTTACTGACAACCTTAGGCTGAAACCTAGGTGTCATAACCCTAATTACCAAAAACCTAGGTGTCTAAAACCCTAGGTCAAATTGACCCACTTTTTTTGGGCTTCGCTAGCCTGTCTTTCCTTATTCATCTTGTGGTGCTCCAAAGCATCCAATGCTATATTTTTTTCACTTCATGAGTCATCCTCGGTCCATATTCCTTGCTGATTTGTCATCCTCAATCTTCTCATCCAACAGCTTGCTTTTCCACACTTCTCTCCATCTTTTATGTTCTTTTTATCACTTCGGCCCAGTGACAGTCACTATCTCTCCTGCGAATCTTGCTTTTTACCTTTTCTTGCTCGTTCTTCGCTTCCTTCCATAACCAAGGGCCAACATTACCTGTGGTGAAGAAACCAACATACCTAGGAACTAGAGATTGTAGTGATACCTTGACATTACAACCACAACAAAGAGTGGGGGATGACTCTCCTCCCAAATGTAGACCTTGGTACTTTAATATTTAGTAGAAGATCACCCTCGAGCTCTCAATTGACTACTATTCCAATGAATACTTAGCATTTCCCTCTCTATATCTCAATCAAAAGAGATATTTTCAAAACTGATATTTCCCTTTTCTCTTTGCCTCCCTCCTTATATAGAATCACATAACTCAATCCCTAGGATCCACTTGAATTATTTATTATATTTTTAGGGTTTTTTCATAGATTGTCGTTACTTATTTACCATTACCCCAATTATTTATTTTTAAGTACTTTTTATGCTTTATTATTATTCTTTACTTATGTATTTATTCATTTAATAATACCAAGATGGGGATGATCTCTTTAGGATAATTATTATTATTATTTAATAATAATATCAGGATGATCCTTTTTAGGATAATGATTATACTTCATTATTATTGTCATTATTTAATTAAATAATAACACTAATAATAATGCGAGCCATGAAAGGAATCATCATATGGTATGGAAACTCTACACATGAGGGAATCTCATTCTATTTAAAATATCTCATTTACTAAGGGATTCAACAACTTTTTATTCCTATAAATATCTAATAAGTAGCAAATTTGTTGCTAATTCTAATTAGAATTATGGTAATGAGAATTGCGAGAGGTAGTTTGTAGAAGAGAGAAATGGTTTCAAAAAGGATGTTATTTGTGGCAACCTTCCTACTTCTTCTTTGAGAGGAGGTGATATTAATAATGGGTAGACATAATATTTTAGAAGACATATGGGGATTGGATAGGTCCTTGGTGACAAATCAAAGTGACAAAATAAATCATAAAATACATAAATCTATACATGCACTATCAAAACATTCACTAGAGAAAGAGAATCCCTTTAATGAGCTAGAGATGTGTAATGAAGATTATATATATTGTAAGATCATGTTGACAAAAAAGTGTACGAGTCCTTGTTTTTTCTAATGGTGTCTCTTGAATGTATTGATCAATAATGAGACCTTTTGTTATCCTTGGCATTATACTAATGAAAGATTGATGCATTTCTGTTAAGCAATGGTGAATATGAACGTGAGATTTTCCAATACAATAGATAAAAATCAAGATTATACTACAACTCTCATTCATGTTCACCATTTCTTACTAGAGATGTATCAAGCTCTCATTAGTAGAATTCCAACGATAACAAAAGGTCTTTTTGTTAAAACCTTTCAAGAGATACCATTAGACAAAAGAAGGAATCATACACACTTCCATCAACATGCTCTTACAATAGATATGATAGTTATGATCCTAGTGTTATTGGGTCATGGGATGGAAAAAAAAATTATGCCGATGATGAAATTGATGTCTTGGATCTACCTTGACAAGTATTTTGAATCTCTTGTTATTGGTATAGAACTCCAAAACATAGGGGAAATGGAGGCTACATTTTTTCTCCTAGTTTCTCAGATTCATTGAAGAAAAAAGTTAGAAATATGGTCACTAGAAATCATAACACATTGAAAAAAGAATCATTATTATCCAATTACAACTACAAGTGTTCTATTCAATTTTTTAATTGTACAAAGGAGGATCTACCACTATCAATTTATGGGGGGTAGGATGAAATCAATGAAAGAGGGAAAAAATAATGGATGATAAACCAATATAGGAGATATTGATATGGAGGAAAAATATAATTTAGAATGGAGGATGAATTCAAGGCATATAAGTCAAGAAAAAATGAAATTGAATTCAACACTAGGAAGTAGGGAACTAACAATTTATGAGGACAAGCATAAAATATTGAGTTAGAAACATACACTTGTACCTTTTAATCAATTGTTTATGCACCAAATACCCCAAAACTCATAAAAATAGAAAGAACAAGTAATTTAAGACCATGAGAATGAGAGAGAAGAATGAATGAGAAGCCTCTTTGAGGGGGAAACCTCCTTTTACAATATAGAAAATGCATGATATGAGATAATCTCTAAAATAAATTCTCATTTCTATACATAGGAGACAAAGGGTACAATTGACCATTAATGTACCTAGACAACCAATAATGACAACACTAATATTGTATTAATATTATAATCTCTCAATATTTAGGGCTTAACAATGCCCCCCCCCCCTCCCCTTCAAACATGTGTTATCCTCAACATTTGATTGACAGTGGATGTTTTTGCACGAATAAATTATTTTCTCATGTTTCATACTCTATTAGAAGGTTCTTCCACTTAATGAAGTACTTATTAATTCATCGATTCCCTAGTTTCTTGATTTATGTTTCGAGGATTATTTCATATTTTAATATTATTTTCCCTTCTTCATAAATCTCTAGAAAAATAGTCTAAATTTGGATCTTTTCACTTATAACCTTCTTTAGAAAATAACCTTGAAATATCATATGAACACGTGAATATGCATGCAACTTTAGTTTGTAATCCTTACTGTTAATCCTATACAACACCTTATAGGGACCATAGTACTTAGGTGTTCATTTATTATCCTTGTTTTGTTGCTTGAGCGACAACATTTTGTTGGGTACATTTTCATTGATGTCAACAGTTGATGTGATGATCTATTGTTAATGATGAATTACCTCAGATGAGATTTTCATTGATGTCAACAAGTATATCAATTAGCAGAAGATGTCAAACAGTGTGCAAAGATCGATAGTGCAAGCTCAGGAGGGTTAGCAAACGTAGAGATCAAAACTCAGAAGGAAAAGCATAAGCTCAACAACCATCTGATCAGAGTTAGAAGCCTCAACAGTCGTCCGATCAAGAGGTTGATCGTGTTGATCATCTAATATAATGCGCATCCATCATATGAGTGACTGTGGGCTTGAGGACCATTGAAATATCATGACCATTGAATCAGTTTATAGTGGAAGGATAGGATAAGCTACAAGAGCTACATCACAGATAGATCGAGCTATCGATCCTAGATACTGATCAAAATGAACATCCTTCACTTCGATTATAAAGTAGCGAGAAACTTACGCCCCGTCAATTTGAGATCTGAACCATTGGATCCAGAAGACATGTGGTGAGAGATCAACATTTTGATGACTAAAAATTCAAAGGAAGGAGGTTCTCTATCCTTTGAAGTCGTCAAACACAAAATCACGATTTGATCATAGCCGTCGATCAAAGGGAGAGATCTGGACCATCAATTAGGAAACCTCCAAAATGCAAAGTCGTGAAATAATATGGACCATTGGATCATGGAGAGTCATGGATCATCGATCCAACATAAGAAGATATCAAGAAATTGAGAATCGAAGAAAGGAGGTGCACCAACCTCCGACATCGCGAAACGCGAAGTCCTGATGAAATGTGGACCATTGAATCACAGATAGATCTCAATCCATCGATGTGAGATACCCTTTGGATACTATCTTGATTGCTATATCAAGAAGAGTAACATGTGTCACATCGAAAGATCTACATCGACGTCAGAAAGAAATTGTGACAGACCACGTCAGAATTTTATGTCAGCAAGGAAACATGGCACAGTCAAAGAATGACAAGTGTCAAGCTGAATCGACATATCAACTACATACAAATCATGAATCAGAGTGACACATGGAAACTACTCGATTTTTGACATGTCATCAAGTGATGTAAGCAGTTACGTCACATCGAGAGTTTTACTTTGGGATTTTCACCACCAAATAAATGACAAGAGTTCCAAAGTCCCTAAGGCTGAAGTTGCAAAGGGTCAAAGTGCCAAAGTTTTGAAATACCGTAGGGCCAAAGTCACGAAGGCCAAATTCACTAAAGAGATGAAGTGTCGAAGGACCAAAGTCACAAAGGATAGAATCCCAAACTCCTGTAGGCCAAAGTCCCGAAATGAATGATAGTCATTGGATTAAAGAGGACACCCATCATTGGATAGTTTGAGAATTGAAAGTCACGAACACCGAAGTCCCGAAGCGGACATAAGTTGTTCAATTTGAAACATCTCTTAGAGAGTGTTCTCAACCATTGATCATACTACAATGAGAGTTGAGGCTTGAAAATTCTGAAGCCCAGAGACGCAAAAGGATCTCGACTATTGATCTGAAAGGGACAAGCGTCATTATATTGTAATCTCTGGAAGATTGACGTACAAAGGAGAAAAGGAGTTTGAGATTTGATATATTCGGAGTCCTGAGACCCAGAGTAAATGGTGGCCATCCATATCAACGCATGATTAAGTCATGGCCGTTGGATTTAGCCATGAAAGTATGAGTGTAAGGTTTAAAGTTGACCGTTGATCTGACTTCGTGAAATAAATGTGAATCGTCTAACTTGTTTGATGATATTGTACTCAGGATATTTGAAATGTTGGAATTCATGAAGACCTGAAGGGAAAAGTGTCGAAATTTCTCCAGTCGTCCATCTCATTGGGAGAATGAATTGTGTCCGTTCAATTGATAAGCACTCATGCGCTCGTCTCGCCTAAACATGAGGTCACCGCCATTAGTCATGTGGTAAAGAGATTTGAAAGGGAATATTATAATGTGTCGCCTAAATTTATAAGCCTATGGTTCTATGCCATTGGTCATATGAAAATGGTTCAAAGGGAGTGCCTCATATAGATTTGATTCAACAGGGAGTTACACCAAAAAAATACAAAGAATCGATAAATGATCAAATATGGTTTTTTGGTGAATCAAGAATGTAGCAGAAACATGAGTATGATCTAATGAGTCGATCCATGTCTGTGATCACCTCATGACAAAAAATGAACTGATACACATTCATGATTAAAAGAGAGATAAATCATGAAAACATGAATAAAGAATAAAAAGGAAAAATGATATTAATTAAAGTTTAGATTATCATTTTAAATTAAAAGGTACAATGGTTCAAATAAAGGGACACGATGTTTTAAATTTCACACCAGTTTGAAGATTATATAAAGAAGAAAAAGTGGTGAGAGGATTGTGTCTCTGTGGTTGAGATTAGAAGATAAAAAAGAGAAGTAGATTCCAAGATTAAGAATTGTTAGTTCTAAGGTTCTTGTCAATGTCTAATTGAAGATAAAGAACAAAATAAGACATAGTAGCAGTTATGTAATCGAATACTTGATATAGAAAACCATACAAGCAGAGGCTGCAACAGACAAGCATAAAGTACATCAATGGCTGCATGAGTAAAATTCAATGAAGAACAAAAGAGATTGAATTGCATTATAAACTAAAGGCAGTTGGGTGGTGCAAGGGAAAGTTGGTGCTTCCTTGTCATTTGTAGCTGACTAAACATGGAGGTTGAAGCCTCCTACCAGTTGGTACTGGTGAAGAGAGGGAGTTGGTGCTTCCTTCTCAGTTGTAGCTGACTAAACAGGGGGTCGAAGCCTCCTACCAGTTGGTGTTGGTGAACAGAGGGAGTTGGTTCTTCCTTGCCAGTTGTAGCTGACTAAATAGGGGGTCATATCCTCCTACCAGATGGTTCCAGTGAACAAGAGTGTGGGTGCATCCTGATTAGTTGGTGTTGATTGAAAAGGAATAATATATTCCTTCTATGTAACTTGTAAGAAAATGAATTTTGCAGTTAAAATTTCACGATAAAATCCCGCGTTCATAAGAGTCTAGTGTTCATCATGTATTTCTTAATTAAATAATTAATATGTGTTCTTAGTATGGATTAATTTAAAAAGAAAAATTAGGCAATACTAATTCACCCCCCCCACCAAATTATTGTTGGATATTCCATCAATTGGTATGAGATCCAAGGTTCCTTTAAAGAATAGTCTAACAAACTGAAAGGAAGATCAAATTAAGAACACATGGATGGACAAAAGATTTACACTGAGAATGGAACTCCAATACTTGGAAAAGTAGAATACATATTTTGGAGTACAAGAATGGAAATTCATCTGAAGGCATTAAGACCTGATGTATGGAATTCAATAACCACTAATTACTTCCCACCAAGTAGAGTAAGGAATTCAACCCAAAAGAAAGTCAAGAAAAGTAACTCAATGGAAATGAATACAATCCTTGATGGATTACCTGATGATGCCAAATAAAAGATAGGTGAATGTAACTCTGCAAAGGAACTTTTGGAAAAAATAAAAGACCTCTACTCAGATGAGAAGTCAAATGAAGCATTTCAATCAGAACAAAGTTCATTTTACAACAATTCTAGTGATGAAGATTCTTTTGAAGGATACTCAGACAATGAAGTAGAAGTCAATCTGGAAGTTGATCTTGAAAGTGATTTGGACGAACTTAGAAAATATAAACAAAGGTGTAAACAACTAAAGCATCAACTTAATACTGTTGAGAAATTCAAGAAAGGGTCTACAAATATCTCCCTCTAATGAATTTGGCTTTGGATATGACCACACACACATAATTAAAGGATCAAGTCCTATTATTCATATTGATGTTGAAGATGACATGTCTAGTGATGATACCTCCAAAGAATCTGCTCATCCTCCCAAGAAGATGTATCAAATCAAAAGAGAAGACTCAACCATCAATAAAGGTGAAGACTCTTCACAATCTTCTGATTTCAATAATGTTGATATTGAACTCTCCCCTGCAAATAAAGAAGAAGATTTAGATACAATAGAAGAATGTTTTGTTAGAATTTATCCCATGAAATAAGTAGAAGAAGAACTATCAAAGGCCAAACAAAAGGTTGATTGGAGTCTCTGTGAATACCTCTATGACCATAATGATTCAGAGTATAGCTATCTTCATGACTACACTAAAGAATTTCTTGAAAAGAGTCAAAATCATATCTTGGAAATAAAGAAAATGCTCAAGAACAGTGAAAAGATAATATATGAGTAGGACAATCAGTTAGAAGAGAAAGAAAATAAAATCAAGAGACTGAAAAATAAAATGAGTCAAGCAAAATAAGAAAATAAGAAAGATGATGTCTCAAGCAAAAACCTTGCAGATCTAAAACAACTAAAGGACATCTATGTCAATCCTAAAATCCAACTTGAAGAATCCAAAAGGAGAGAAGAGGTAGTAAGGAACCAGTTGGACAAAAAGCAAGAATCCTGTCATGAGCTGGAAGGGGAAGTTGTGAATCTTAGAAAGAAGGTTGAGAAGTCAGACACCCAAAACAAGTTCTTGAATAAATCCATGACCTTGGATGAGATAGTATATAGTCAGAGATCACCAAATGACAAATCTGGCCTTGGATACAATAAGGAAAATATCAATACCCCTAAGAAATCTGATACAAGTCCTTCATTTGTAAAAGTTGAAGATTGGTCTGACACAACTCCTTCATTTGCAAAATGTGAAAGAGGGTATGACTCGAGTTATTCATGTTCAAGAAATAAAAGAAACACTAAAAGATTTAGAAGATCGGATCATGGAATACATCCAGAAGTTATTCATATACCTCAAAGCATGTTCAGAAGAGAGACACCTTCATGGATGAATCAAAAAAGGTATGAGAGTGTCTTTAATAGTTATTATTTTTCCTGTAATGTATATGGTCATAAAGCCTTGGATTGTAGGCATCATGGAAGAAGGAAAGTTGGTAGGTTCAACAACAGTATAATATGTTGGAACTGCAATCATGTTGGACATATTTCTACACATTTCTACACTATGATATGCTACAGTTGTGGTAGATATGGTCACAAATCCCATGACTTCTAGAACTCAAGAACACAGTCAATAAGAAATACTTCAAACGATATGACAACCAGAGTAAATAAGAAGACATGGAAAATAAAATCCCAAGTACCAAATAAGAAAGATGAGGAAAATATTGCTCCTGAAATTGATGAAGTTAACAATAGAAGTTTGGAGGATAAAACTTCTAATAAGGAATATTCTCAAAACAAGGATACAAAAGCTTCTGGTGCACATAATAATGACATTGATTATGAATCTCCAACAATATAACAACAAAAAGAATTGAGTGATGATTATCTCATAAATCTTTCAATCATGTTTTAATGGTACACTGAAACTCCTT
>JASDQU010681832.1:43410-67247 GCA_032191745.1 Picea mariana | reverse complement strand
ATGAACAAAATCAAACCTCCTACATTTGATGGTGAGCACAAGAAGGATGAAGATGTAGAAACATGGTTGCTAGGCATGAGGAAATTTTTTCAATTGCATAATTATTCTTCTCATGCAGAAGGTAGAATCGCTATCTATCAACTTGAAGGAAAGGCCTCCATGTGGTGGGATCAACTTGTGAAGGTACAACACATTGTAGAGAAAAGTGTTACTTGGAGGGATTTCAAGAAGTATTTTGAGAAGAAGTACTTAACTAAAAAGTCTTATGACAAGAAAATGAAAGAGTTCTTTGAACTTAAGATTGGAGGTACGACCATAGATGAATATAAGAGAAGGTTTCTAGAACTGTTGAAGTATGTCTCTTTCATTAAGGATGAGACAGTCAAGATTTAAAGGTATTTAAGTGGATTGCCATCGTTCATCAATGACAAAATATAGTATGATGATCCCAATACATTAGAAGAGACCATAAGGAGAGCTAAATGCTTATATGATCAGTTGAAAGCAAGGCCATCTTTCCAAAAGGCTTGGGAAGACAATAAGAAATTCAAGATGGATCAAAGGAATAAGGGAGCTAAGCCACCATTCTTCATAAATAATCCACAATGGAAGCAAACCCATAAAGAACCTAGAGTGATTGACACGGGGAGTCAAGGGCCAAGACAACCACCTATGCAATGTTGGGGTTGTAAAGGAGACCATAGCTTCAGATATTGTCCTCACAGAGGTGAAAAAAGTACGTTTGTTCACAATGTACAATGAGTTGAGACAGTAGAGGTCATGGGTAGATATGTGCCAAGGATTTATGCAGCCCTAGACAACAAGCAAGCAGAGTATTAGTCCCACAGGATCGAAGTGGAAGGTATGATTAACAACCAAACTCTTGCTATTTTAATTGATTTAGGAGCTAGTCCTAGTTATATATACCCTAAGATGGTGTAAAGTTTGCAACTACCAAGAAGCAAGCATGGGAAATCTTGGTTGGTGCAACTGGCTACAAGATCCAGAAGAAAAGTTAATGAGATGGTTAAGTCATGCCTCATAGACATGAATGGACTGAATACCAAGGAAGATTTAAACATCTTGCCTTTAGGTTCCTATGACTATCTAATTGGGATGGATTGGTTGGACCAACATCACACTCTCTTAGATTTTCACAACAAATATTTTACTTGCATGGATGAGGAAGGTACAGGGAATTTCCAGGGTAGTAACCATTAGAGAAATTTCAGCATTGCAGCTGAAGAAATGTTACATAAAAGGATGTCAAATATTTGCGACTCATTTGGCAGAGACACCTAAATATAAGGTGCCAAATTTGGAAAATTATGCAGTATTGGAAGATTTTGAGGATGTGTTCAAGGAGGTACCCAGAATACCCCCAAGGAGAGACATTGATTTCTCTATAAATTTGATGCCTGGAGTAGCGCCAGTATCAAAGACTCATTACAGAATGAGTACACCAAAATTAAAGGAGTTACAAATGCATCTTGAATAACTTTTGAAGAAGGGGTATCTACGCCCAAGCGTGTCACCTTGGGGTGCCCCAGTCTTGTTTGTGAGAAAGAAAGATGGAACACTAAGGTTGTACATTGATTTCAGATAGTTGAATAAAGTGACTGTTAAGAACAATTATCCTCTACAAAGGATTGATGACCTCTTTGAACAAGTATCCTCTACAAGTATTCTTCTTTAATTCTTACCAAACTGATGTTAAAAGAAAAATTATGGAGGCTGCTAATGCAGATCTGCAGTATAGAGAATTGGTAGCAATGCTGCAACAGGTTAAGATACTTCAGAAGGCGGATGATTATAAGTTGGGGATAGATGGAATATTGTTGCGAAAGAACATTATTTTTGTTCCAAAAGTCCAGGACTTGAAACGTATGATTTTTCATGAAATGCATAATGTTCCTTATGCAGGGCACCCTAGATATCAGAAAACCATGGCAGTGATCAAGAGACATTACTTTTTTCCAGGTATGAAGAAAGAGATCACCGAGTACATTGCTAGATGTATGGAATTCTAGAAAGTGAAAGCTGAGAATAGACACCTAGCAGGGTTGCTGCAACCTTTAACCATTCCTGAATGGAAGTGGGAAGTGGTGACAATGGATTTTGTTATGGGATTTCCCATAACAAGCAAGATGCATGATTCGGTCATGGTGGTAGTGGAAAAGCTTACGAAAGATGCCCATTTTATTCCACTGAAAACTATTAATAAGGCAGTAGAAGTTGCTTTTTCATGAAGGAAGTGGCACGATTGCATGGGATTCCTAAAACAATTGTGTCCGACATAGACACGAAATTCACCTCGAATTTCTAGAAAGGATTGTTCAAAGGATTCAGAATGAATCTGAACTTTATTACAACTTATCATCCCGAGTCTGATGGATAGACAGAAATAGTGAATAGGGTGATAAAAGATATATTGAGAATGTATGTGATGGACAAACCATCGAAATGGGAATACTACCTACACTTGGTAGAATTCACGTACAACAATGGGTATTAGGCATCATTGAAGATGAGCCCATTTGAAGCACTTTACGGTAGAAAGTGCAATACTCCAGTGAGTTGGGATAATCTAACTGATAGGACAATAGTTGGGCCAGAGTTGCTTAGGGATATGGAGGACCAGATGACAAAAATTAAGAAGAATTTAAAAGCTGCCCAAGACAAACAAAAAAATTATGCCAATAAGAACAGAACCCACAGAGAATTCAAAGTGGGTGATCATGTTTTCTTGAAAGTGAAAGCTAACAGGAGTTCCCTGAAGTTAGGAAACTGGGCCAAGTTAGCAGCTAGATTTTGTGGGCCTTTTGAAATCCTAGAGAGGATTGGTCCAATTGCTTATATGATTACAATACCTGCATATATGTTTGCTCATAATGTCTTCCATGTATCATTGCTAAAGAAATATATACCCGATTCTTATCATGTTATTTATTGGAATGTGATTTAGGTGGAGCAAGAAGGTGTTTTTCAAGTGCATCCAGTGCACATTTTGGACTGGAAAGTCAAGAAGCTCTGGAACCGAGCCATAAGGCTTGTAAAGGTTCAATGGACTTGGTATGGTTCTAAGGATGCTACTTGGGAGCATGAAGATGCAATGCAGATAGAATACCCACATCCTTTTGAAGATTTTTGAAAACTATGATATATATGGGTGTATGATGCATTGAGGACAGTGCATAAATAAGGGGACAGGATTGTAATATCCCTCGACCGAACCCAATTGTAAATGTAATATAAATATACTTAAGCTGGTTAGCTATTTTGACTTCATTTGGTAATGCACAGCATGTGGCATAGTGTGCACATGAACTGCGTAGTAAAATGATGTAATATGCACATCGCAAGATACCACACATAGTGACTAAGGTGCGCATAGTATGGAGGACAATGAGCCTTGTGTATATGATATGTGTTATAGGTTGGTGAGCCGATTATTATAAGATGGGATGCTCATGTTTTGGTATTAGGCCGAAACACTTATATGTCAAGGGCCAATGCACCTACTTTGTACATGACTCATGATTAATATAAAGTACATCGTTTTGCACAGACTGACCACGATAAAAGAGATGGGGGCCTGAACTTCACCAGTCAGGGAAATGGAGGGCCAAAATTCAAGGGAATATTATATTAATATTCCTAAAACGTAAAGTATGGATTATTATTTTATCCTAAGTGCTAAAGTTGGAGACAGGTGGACCAAAGTAACTTTCGATATGACAAGTGTCAATTTGGGGACATGCATTAATATCGTGGGGGAACTTAGCTCATTTGGATACTTCTCAAAGATACCTTACCAACAACCCCATGACCATCATTCTCACCATCACTTTTCACGAAGAGTTCACAGTGATTCCTGTACACACTCAGTTATCCAGTCAACGATTCCATGACCATTTTCACTCATGCACTCTGTTATCCTGGAGACAACCTTTTTACCATTCCAGAACCTGATCCCATAAACTTTTGGTTGGTGTACCTGGTTAGCCTGGAGTGGGATTGAAGAAGCGGGTTGTCAGGCCCATGAGAAGTTCTCTGAGTGAGAGAATTGTTGGAGATTGATTCTCGAAGGTGCTAAACTACAGCTATAATTCTCTGAGACTTCCGGTCTAAACTGTTGTTGAAGCCCTGGAAGGGAAGTGGGGCATCCGAGGGACTGTTGAGAAGAGAAGGGGCACACTTCCTTGGGTGGGACAGGTATGTGGGGAATGAGAGGTTGTAGGTTGTTAGTTGAGTGAGCACCTAAGACAGAGTATTTCCTGTTGTCCTTGAGCCTTAGCCTAGATAGGAACCCTTTGCCCTGGGTGGAGTTCAGTTTCATCTTGGGGGTGACTCACTGTTGAGAGTGATGAACAATTTAGTCTATGGCTGGGAGGTTCATGGATGGTCTGTAAGCAGTTGGTGACAGTCTTTCTAAGATAAGTACCAATTGTATGATAAAATCATATGTTGCTTTGTTATTTACATGCCTATGTTACGATTTTATCATATATGTGATTATGATTTCTTGTGTGCTTATGGGTAATTTTCTATAAATGATGCATATCTGTAGTTACTGTTATTTCAATATAAAATTTGTATGTTACAGAAAGAAAATTGTTGTTTATATTTAAAGCTTCCACAAGAATGTTGTATGTATATGTTTTAGTTGCATGAAGTTTAAATAGTAAATATAGGTGGCATAGCTCAGTTAATTACTGGGAATGTTACCGATTGGTGTCAGAGCATGAGTGGTTTCTCTAGAGTGGCACACTCCGACCTTTGGTTGGCCAAGGGAAGGTTACAAATATAATAATAAAACCCAAGCCTCCTTGTTGAAGAATTAATTTGGAAATACTCAATTATTCCCCTTCACTCTGATTCCAAGGAAAATCAATTAATAAGGGAGGATGGTAGTTGAACAACCCAACTACCCCAAATGAATCTAGGTATGGGGGATTAGGTAAGGACATAATAAACTATCACACACATGTACAATATATCACCAATATCTACAGTCCTAGTTTGACCTCACAAGTTCCTTCTGACAGAAGAGAGGATGGTCCAGAATATTCCTGGGCAGAAAATGCATACAAGGAAAAGACACGGGGGATATATAGAAAAAGGGGGAGCCCAAGGGACAAAGGAGAAGGGAGTGGGAGGGTAAGAGGTTGGGTTGTAGGACTGGTCTGAGGATGGAGGTCCCCAAACTAAGACAAGAGGTCATGAGATAGACACTGGGAGGGCATCTGATAAACGTTGATGAGGCCTAGACTAGGTGGGTATGAGGAAAACCTTATTGTAATTCCTTGAGAACCTGGGGAAGAAATCCCTAGTGGTATCATGGCTTGGCACGGGGGTGGCCAGAATGCATAGATTTGTTTTTTCTGATTCTACAATTGGGTGGAAAGGTGAACACCCACATTCAGTTGGCCGACTGTACATTGTAAATAGATAAGTATTCTTCCCTCCTTGTGTAATTGAATTGAATTGTGTGGTTGGATTTTCATACTTGTATTCCACTATAATATATGTCTGGTTCAATTAATTACAGCTATGCATGCATGAATACTAATGTATTTAAATTTGATTGTTGAGTATTGCACACATGAGCATGAAAACACTATATTTTTCCTAAGTTAAGGAAAATAAATATGTACCCGTAATTCCAGAAGTGCATGATAGATTTTCCATCATAATAAAGAGGTTTCATGAGTAGGGGACATATACCTTAATTGTAGCAGCATCTAGAGTAGTCCAATAACCCATAAATACACCCCATTATAGGAAAAGACAAGAGCCAGTAAGGTTTAGTAGAAATCTAATCATGGCCTTTAACCCTGTATCAGTCCTTGTAATAGAACAAAAATACTGGTAGGATGCAAAATCCCCTCTAATTGGTAAAGGGAAATACCTTAGAGGTTTTCCAGAGTTAGGAAAAAACCAGGAAGGCCAAGTAGACCTTGGAAATAACTTAGGAGAACTTACGAAATGGTGAAGTCCTTAATTGGGTTTTCAAACCTATGAAAACCCTTTGTTTTACTTTGAGAAGATATGTGACATACTCATCTACCCACATGATGGGAACGCTACTTCAAGCTCATTTATGTACTAATTTTGAATTCTGATAAATTTTTAATTAATTAAGAGGCATGAAATATTCACATGAAGAGATCAAGATCCATGCTACAGTATAAAGAATGTTTAAACATACCATGCATAGAAATAACCAACAATCAAGCACATAAAAAATGAACATATTAGAGATATTAATCAATATAGATCGAAAATAAATGTATAAATAGAGAAACACATGGTAGAGATAACTTATATTTAATGAAATGAATCATCAAATGGTTGCAAACCAAGAACATTCCACCCAACCGTATACACTATTGTTCTAAGTCTCAACAACAATGTCACCCCCGAGCCAGGGCTATGAATCCAAAAGGATGATTCCAGAGTGTCACTCAACTTCCCAAACTAGTCAGCACTCAATCTTTCACAAGCTTTTCAGCACACACAACAATTCAAAGTACACCAACTCTCTTCTACCTAGTCTACACAACCCAAGAGAATGGACCCCCTTCTCTGCCACGCAGTCCCTCAGGTTGTCCAGCTCCTTGCAGGGCTCTAGTGCATTTGGTCAAGAATATCCATGATGAGACTCTCAGGATTCACATATGTGGGAAAAACTTAACACATGCCAATACATCTCAAACATGCAGGCATTAATTCATGGTTGGAATACACCAGCATTCATTACTTCCAAAAAAACCATGGCTCCTCTCTGCAATTTGTTTTCATTTCCCAAGACAAGATCAAAATGAATGAGGAATGAAGAGTGGGTGAAAGAATAAATGGATAGATAACATAATGAACAGTGTGAACAATGAACAATGAGTGAGTGAGTGAATGAGTGAACCCCCAAATAGACCAAAGATGGGTTTATATAATTCTTGGAATTAGAGAACCATATGGCCTTCCCCCAAGAAGCTCATGTAATTCATATTCTCCATTAAAACAAAAATGGGTAAATAAAATATAAAAATAAATACTTATCCCCTCAAGCCCCCTATCTCGTGGAATCATATCCCTCTATAACTCTTGTTCTTGTCCATCTAGCAACCAGTGATGTATTTAATATTAATTATGATCAAAACATTACATTTCCTAGGTACACTGGCCTCTTTTAATTGTTTGGGCACTCTGTCCTTTCATAAATTAACAAAATACATTATTTAATATGGGGCTTAAAACCAGGGTATTGCATTCCCCTCACCCTTATTTTGGCACTGTCCTTGGTGCATATACAAAACAAAAATCAAAATTTCAAAATTTATTCAAAAATTTGTGGATACTTTGCTTGAATGGCATCTTCATGCTCCCAAGTAGTATCTAAGGGGACCATAGAAGGTCCATTGGACTTTTACCAGCTCTATAACTCGATTCCGGAGCATTTTGAAGTTTTTGTCCAATATTCGCATTGGCTAGACCTGAAAGTCTCCCTTTGTCTCTACCTAAATAAGATACAAATCAATAACATGGTTAGGATCATGTACATATTTTTTTTAGCAAAAATACATGAAATACATTATGAAAATTCATGGAAGAAGGAAATGCAAGAATGTATGCAACTGGCCCTATTCTGTCTAATATCTCAAATGGACCACAGAATTTGGCTACTAGATTTGTATAGCTACCCAAATTCAAAGGGATTTTCTTGGGTTTCACTTTTAAAAGCACATGCTCCCCCACTTTAAATTCTCTAGCTTTCATGTTCTTATCTGCATAAATTTTCTTCCTATATTGAGCTTCCTTTAAATTCTGCTTAATTCTAACCATCTCATCTTCCATATCCTTAAGCAATTCTGGCCCAAGTACCACTCTATCTGATGGGTTGTCCCAACTCACTGGAGTATTGCATTTCCTACCATACAAAGCTTTAAATGGGATCATTTTCAATGAAGATTGATACCCATTATTATAGGAAAACTCAACCATGTGCTAGAAATCCTCCCACTTAGATGGCTTATCCATCACATACATCCTCAACATGTCTTCAATTACTTAGTTGACTGTTTATGTCTACCCATTTGACTATGGGTGGTATGATGTGCTAAAGTTCGGATTTGTACCAAATACTTTAAACCATCCCCTCCATAAATTTGAAGTAGACTTTGTGTCTGTGTCTGAAACAATTGCCTTAGGTATCCCATGCAGCCCAACAATCTCCCTCATGTAAATTTCTGCAATATTAGTTGTTGTATAAGTCATTTTTACAGGAACAAAATGAGCATCCTTTGTCAATTTATGAACCACTACCATGACTAAATCATGTTGTCTTATTGTCCTGGGAAATTTAGTTATAAAATCAATGGTTACCACTTCCCATTTCTTATCTGGAATTGGTAATAGTTGTAGCAAACCCGTTAGGTTGCTATGTTCATCCTTCACTCTCTTAAATTCCATACATCTGGCAATGTAATCAGCAACATATTTTTTCATTCCTGGCCAAAATAATTAGCTTCTTATTGTTGCAATTGTTTTCTGGTAACCGAGATGTCTGGCATATGTAACATTATGCATTTCTTTTAATACCGAATTTCTAAGTTCTCTAAAACTAGGAACATAAATTATGTTTTTATGAATAAGTAATCCATCTTCCTTCATATCATATTCTTTAGATTTTTGTTGTACATTTTCTTGTTGTAAGCTTTCTTTTACCTGTAGGTAATTTTGATCTGTAACAACATCATCTAAAATTCTTCTCTTTAAATCTAATTGTTGCATACTAATGGTTGTAGCATGCATGAGATGTATTATTCTACTAAGTGCATCAACAACTTGATGCATTTTCTTCTACTACGTACACTAGTAAGTAATTATTTCAACTAATTAAAGTTCTCTTCAGATTCAATTGTCCAATAAAATTTAATTCCCTTCTTTTTCAAAGAAGTGAAGGGATGAGAAATCTTAGAGAACCCTACTATAAATATTTTGTAGTAACCAACTAATCCCATAAAACATCTGACTTCTGAAACATTACTGGGTGTTGTCCATCCTCCAATGGATTAAATATTATCTGGATCTACTGTTATACCTTGTTCTGAAATAATGTGCCCTAGTAGAAATAACACTTACTAAGATTGGAATAAAATGGATGTTCCCTCAACACCTGCAATACCAATCTTAGGTGATGCTCATTCTCTTCCTCTGACTTAGAATACATAAGTATTTCGTCCATGAATACTATTACAAACTTGTAGTGTTGGTTTTTCCACATGGGTGAGACAAAAACACAACACTTACTTGCCTAGTTAAGTCAACTAAACAAAATAGAGGTTTGTGAGTTGATTAGATAACCAAATACACATGAAACAAGGAAATAAAACTAAAAACAGAGAGAAATAAATGTTAGAGGAGATTGCCAGAAATAGAAACATGAAAAACAAAAAATGACAATCATATAGCTACCAACGGATCAGTATATTGATAGGATAACACCGTAGAGAAAGGAAGGGAGTTATGAATCCCCTCTTCCTCCTTGGGAGGGCTCTTGAGTTCCCTAATAGAGATCTCTTCTCTTCATACAATGACAAGTGAAAATGGTGAAGAAATACAATGTCAATCCTCTCAAGAGGTAAGTGGAGTGGCCCTTGCTATAGTGCTTGAATGATTCAAAGAGAAAAGGGGATTCTCCAAGAAGAATTATTGCAGCATAACAATACGTTGAAGCTCTTATTTTTCTATCACACCCATGGAATATATTTATAGTGTCCATTCATGGAAAGATGCAACTGGTTCATAGTGTAAACAAGGGGCCTTTTAGGGCACCTCCTAGCCCTTGACCAACCTCTAAGCTAGATTTCACTCAGATCTTAGTGTCAAATTGTGTTGGGGGTTGGACTGGAACTGGTTGAGAGGCTTACAAGATTCATCAATGTTTCGGTCATGAGAAGTGTGCGACTTTTCTCGTAGACAATCGGGCATCTTGCGCACAGTGCACGATTAGGGTTGTGTTGGCCCGCACATTCTGTGCACAGTGCACATGTTTCCTTTGGTGAATTTGCGCACTTTAATTTTTTAAACAAGTGTATAGTTTTGTGCCTTTTTGATGGAATTTGGTTTTGTAGGTGTACTAATTATTGTTGGAACGGATGTCTTTCTTCAACCATTGTGTGCAATGTTGTAGACATTTTTCAGTGATAACAGATGCTCCCTGATGTGTGAAGTTAGGAGCATACGTATAGACAAAATACATCAATGTTTATTTTGTTGAGAGTTCCATTGTAAGGAAGAGTGAAGAGAGGAACTACAAGAGAAGTCTGCCAGAGGGAGAAGGAAAATTGTGGGAACCAAACCTTTATCTAGGAAGAAAAAATAAAATTTGTATACAAATGAGGCAGGCATGCCCCGTGCTCGTGTCATGAAACCAAAATGTGGGATTGCAATTGAAGATGTATGATGATGTAGATAGTTGCAGTGCCCTCAAGGGCGGTTGATAATAGTAGATGACGGTTCTGACTAGTGAACTGATTCTGAAGTGAGTATTGGATGACTATAAGAAGTGTCGATGACTCGTAAGCATTGATGGCCTATCAAATTCATAGATCTTCAGCTAGTATGAAACAACTGCAATGGTCGCATAGTAAGACCCACATTAACATGTGATTTTGTTGAATTTGAATGTTACGGGGGTCAACGGAATCATAAATCAATGATGACTCTCTATGTTCCTTTTGAGCCTCCTCATTGAAAAGGTAATGAAAGTCAAGATATTGTCGCCCTTCTGGAAACTATGTTGATGTCGAAAGGAAGAGAGACATGACATCGAGAAGCAAAAGGAATTCTCAAAATACATTAAGTAATAGGTGATATCAGGTACCGATGGGGAACATTGACGAAGTCAAGATGCTATGGGACTTAGGACTTCCCTTGGTTTGGGTGTTGAAGGATGATTGGTAGCAACCATAAAATTGGATCTTGTGTCAGGGGGACAACTAGACATGGGGTTAAACTGTGTTGGAGGCTGAAGAAGTGGGAAAAATCAGAGATCATGAGTACATGGATTTGGGATACTTAGGGTTTTTCAATGATGGCAAGATGAAAAACAGGGTCGATTTCCCAACCAAGGGCGACATGGGTTTCTTTTCCCAGTAAAAGAAGGCCATCGATGATGATGATGAAATTTTTTTGTATATGTTGGAAACAAAGGCTTTATACAATTACCAAATAAAATAAAAAATAATTTTAGTTGAGTATATAGTTGCAGAAACAGTTACCCCAGTGAAATATGGCTTGGCCTATTAGAGCACAATTTTTTGAAATAGAACTGGTGGAGGGTGGGGGGCCCATTGGGGGGTTTATGTATTAGGTAAATGGATGGAAGACAATATGTAGATGGGAAAACTGATGGTGGATGAGATGGAGAGATAATTGAACTGCGGTGGTGCAGTCAATAGAACCAAGTGCAGGATGATATGACTTGAAAGTCCATTTGGAAGGTTAGCAATATGATGAGAAGAAATATGGGGTTCATTCTCAGATGTGAAAAATACTATTGGGACTCCCAATCCTAGGAGGTGAAATCAACATGAGTGTCAAGATGTGAAGGGGAACTATGAATGGGACAACTCATGTGGGGGAGAGTGTTACTGGTTGACAGTACCAAAATGTGGTAGAGGTAAAGGTACTACATAGTTGGATGTAGGGATCCTAAAGGAAAATTTCAGAGGGTGTGACTGGGATATGCAATTGTGTACATAGGGAGTAATTACATGTCAGTTTCTAACATATACCTGAAGGGGTTGTAATCTTGTTGAACAAGTACCTGCACACACAAAAAAACAAATAACTGATGTGAACAATATCTGCTGATAAAGAATAGATAGAAACTATTTGATAAAACTTGAAAGTGAGCATGTGTACTTGAACGTGGCATGAGAAAACTGCTCCTCCTGGGGAAAGTGCAAATGATAACCTGAGGAATGTGAATGTGTAGATGGTTGGATGAGGATCTCATGGCTAAGAACGGATTGGAAAACAAAGGCTCTAGGCTCCTGTAACAAAATTTGGAAGTTGGGAAAAAGGGCCTATATATAGATGGTAGGCCCACAATTACACCTCATTTGTACCTGACACTATTTGGCGAGAGATCTATGAGGGGATTTGCGGATTATGGGAGTGTGAGGCTACCAATCCATTGGTTGTGAGAGACATGTTAGTGCCCTTATTGTCTTGCATTTTTTGAATTTGATAGATGTGAGGTAGGGGTTGTACGGAGGGCCGTACAGGGGGGTTTTAAGGGTAGGGGCCCACTAGTGCATGGGAAAAAGGGGAATACCCATGCATGTTTTCCTAGGTAAAATCTGATTTCCTGCACATTATGTGCAGGTTTTTTCCTAACAGTCGTGCACTGAGGAATGCACGGATGTGATGAGGAAAGTTGCACATAATGTGTGGCTACATCGGAGACAGCTTCACATATGGACGTCTGGGTAGGACAAACATGCATGCATTGAATACTCTATTAGAAGGTTCTTCCACTTAGTGAAGTACTTATTAATTCATCGATTCCCTAGTTTCTTGATTTATGTTTCGAGGATTATTTCATATTTTAATATTATTTTCCCTTCTTCATAAATCTCTAGAAAAATAGTCTAAATTTGGATCTTATCACTTATAAACTTCTTTAAACAATAACCATGAAATATCATATGAACACGTGAAGATGTATGCAACTATAGTTTGTAATCCTTACTGTTAATCCTATACAACACCTTATAGGGACCATAGTACTTAGGTGCTTATTTATTATCCTTGTTTTGTTTCTTAAGGGACAACTTTTTATATGGTTGCAACCTCAAAAATACCCAATCATGCACTTCAAATTTCATTTCACTGTAATGTTGATCAACTTGTTGTTTCATCCTATGTTGTGCTATAACCAAATTTTCCTTCTGTTAGTAACATTTCTTGTCCGGGGCACAAGAGTATTCAAATCTGCGAGTCACAGGAGAAGCGCCCGAGCGTAGCACGGAAAAATCTCGTTTCAAGCTTCCAAGACAGTAAGAGAGAGAAATTATATTGATGACGGTCCAGATTCATCCATAGAAGCAGATCGACAGCTAGCAGGAAATCGCGGATAGCAGAGTTGCACCGAAATTAGTGCAAATAGATCGCGCCCATATTGTATGTAGGGAAGAGTAGTAGCTGTCCATCCAAAGGACGCGTGGCGCGAGACCTAGTCGCGTTGGCTTTTCGGCAGTCATGAATTCAAAGGGTGAAGGTTTTATGTCATTGTACATCTCAAAACCCCGAACCCCGAAGCACCGAAAGTGCCCAAAGGTGGGCCCACAATATCAAGGAGAAGCTCCCTCATATCCTTGATGTGCAAAGTGATGAGAGCGTCCAAGACGCGGGCCCACAACATCATCGGGAGAGTTCAGAACCGTGAGATCTAGAGGGATGTGTGGCGTCAGATTAAGCCATCTCGGCGTTTTGCTCATTGTGATTTCAAGAAACAAGGATTAGCTCCTTCCCATTCACGAACGTCGAAAGTGCCTTGGGAATAAGCACAGGATCATAGCCCGTGGTAACTTGGGAAAGAAAAGAGCTGCACAAAAGGGGCCAAAGGCGTCGGGTTTCAGTCATAGAGAGGCTCGTCACGACCTCCAGTTGCCATCAGACCCGACCTCGATCCTAGTCTTCGCTTGGAGTAAATGAAGGCAAGAAGGGGTGGTTGAAACCTCTCCTCATTCTTTAAGTGTGAGGTATGGAGGGCCTGGCCAATGGTCTGCTCGAGGGGGTCCCGTGTACCATTTTTTCCAAAGAGGTCATGCCCAGTCCTTAATTAGCCAGAGGAGGTATGCACACGCTAACTTGGCTCTTAATGGCTCAGCTACTCCCCTCACAGGAGCCATGCACAGTTAAGATGGCGTCTGACGAAGGATATCTGTCTGAATTCGGCTGAAAGGACACCAAGCCTCGGATGACTGAGCACGCCGCTGTTAAGCAAATTTTCTAAGTATATAGTCTCAGTCTTTATATTCTGTAAAGCGTCGATGGTTGAGCTAGGCTCCCGTTCTGTAAGTTTTGATGAAGCGCTGGTCACTCTGGTTAATGTATAAGTAATTTGATACTTCTTACTTTATGGATGTAAACCTCTTTTTCCATCTCTTTTTTTACTGTGTTAGAACAGCTCAGAATTGGAGGATCCAGTCGAGTTGCGCTGTTGTAGGATGATGTAGGTTGGATCACTGCAACAGTCGCAGCGTTTCTAATCAGTTCTTGTGTTTTCTCAGCACTGGAATGGCTTGGAATTGGAGGATCCAGTCGAGTCACCCTTCAGCTCCTTGAAACTCTAGACCAAAAGGATCTTGGCTTCTGATTTTTTCTTCTTCAAGCTTCCAAAGGCCTGTTTCCCGAGGCAATCTTGCTCACCCTTCTCACAAGTCTTCCATCTACCACCCTTTAATCAACTTACTGACGGAAGTTGGATCAAGACCTCCCTTGCTTTCTACATACCAGACCCTGGTTCCTGTGTTAATGTTGCTTTCCTGGGTCTCTTTCCATTCGACCACCCCCATTTATTAAATCGTGACATAAAAACTGATGGGCGTTGGGCTCTTCTCCTGCAAGCAATCCAGGAGTGACTTCTGACGCTAACACCTTCAATAGTTGGGGAAACTCTTATAGGTGTGGTATGTGATCCTCCACTTCATGAACCTTATATTTCCCTCTCAAGGGTGACGTGATTTATGGAGGATGATACACATAAATTTCCATAAATGGGGACATTTTGGATTAAATATGGAAGCCACTATTGTGCCATCATTCTACTAACAATAACCACTTGAATCGTTGTGTTTGTTTATCATATGTAAAGCAATGGAGATAATCTTCTACAAACTTATTTAGAATCTAAGTTTTCCATCAAATTAAGGGTCCAAGTAAGATGAGATATGAGCCAATTGATTACCCGAACAATAAAATAGGCCCATTCAAAAATTACTCATAAAAAATGGATCTCTATCATTTACAATAATAATCTTGGTGTTTCCATGTAACTTTTGAACTGCTTCCATGAGTGTTTTAGTTGGTTTACTTGATTTAAATTTTGAACCATTATCCACACCAAGTCAACATTGGTTTTCTAAGACCTGGGGTATTAATTTCCTCTCCTTTTTTCTTGTAACACCCTTATTTTCACCATCTTGTAATTATTCATGATTTATGATTTCCATGCCATGACATGTAAACAATGTAAATGTATTAATGATCAATCAAAAATGCCAACAACTGACCATGGGGGTGAATCCATAAGTAATGGCCATGATACCACAAGAGGAACAAGAACACATTCTATTAGACTAAGAGAACCCAAGCCTCCTTGCTGAATAATTAATTTGGAAATACTCAATTATTCCCCTTCACTCTGATTCCAAGGAAAAAAAAATAATAAGGGAGGATGGTAGTTGAACAACCCAACTACCCCAAATGAATCCAGGTATGGGAGATCAGGTAAGGACATCATAAAATATCACACACATGTACAATATATCACCAATCTCTGCAATCCCAGTTTGAGTTAACGGGTTCCTTCTGACAAAAGAGAGGATGGTCCAAAATATTCCTAGGTAGAAAATGCGTGCAAGGAAAAGACATGGGGGAAATAGAGAAAAAGGGGGACCCAAGGGAGAAATGAATGGGGAGTGGGAGAGTAAGAGGCTGGGTTGTAGGATTGGTCTAAGGATGGAGGTCCCCAACCTAAGCCAAGAGGTTATGACATAGACACTGAGAGGGCATCTGATAAACCTCGATGAGGCCTAGACTAGGTGGGTATGAGGAAAACCTTATTGTAAATCCTTGAGAACCTAAGGAAGAATTCCCTAGTGGTATCATGTCTTGGCACGGGGGTGGCCAGACTACATAGATTTTTTGTTTCTGAGTCTACAATTGGGTGGAAAGGCGAACACCCATAGTCAGTTGGTCAACTATAACTTGTAAATAGATAAGTATTCTTCCCTCCTTGTGTAATTGAATTGAATTGTGTGGTTGGATTTTCATACATGTATGTCATGATAATATATGTCTAATTGAATTAATTACACCTATGCATGCATGAATACTAATGTATTTAAATTGGATTGTCAGGTATTGCACACATGAGCATGAAAACACTATATTTTTCCTAAGTTAAGGAAAATAAATATGTACCCATAATTCTAGAAGTGCATTATATATTTTCCATCATAATAAAGAGATTTCATGAGTAGGGGGGAAATACCTTAATTGTAGCAGCATCTAGAGAACTCCAATAACCCATAAATACCCCCCATTATAGGAAAATACAAGAGCCAGTAAGGTTTAGCAGAAATCTAATCATGGCCTTTAACCTTGTATCAATCCTTGTAATAGACCAAAAATACTGGTAGGATGCAAAATCCCCTCCAAGTGGTAAAGGGAAATACCTTAGAGGTTTTCTAGAGTCTGGACAAAACAAGGAAGGCCAGGTAGACCTTGGAAATAAATTAGGAGAACTTATGAAATGGTGAAGTCCTTAATTGGGTTTTCAAACCTATGAAAACCCTTTGTTTTACTTTGAGAAGATATGTGACATAATCATCCACCCACATGATGGGAATGCCACTTCAAGCTCATTTATGAACTAATTTTGAATTCTGATAAATTTTTAGTTAATTAAGAGGCATGAAATATTCACATGCAGAGATCAAGACCCATGCTATAGTATAAAGAATGTTTAAACATGCCATGCATAGAAATTACCAATTATCAAGCACATAAAAAATGAACATCTTAGAGATATTAATAAATACACATCAGAAATAAATGTATAACCAGAGAAACACATGGAAGAGAGAACTTGTATTTAATGAAATGAATCACCAACTAGTTGAAAACCAAGGATGTTCCACCCAACCATATACACTAATGTCGTAAGTCTCAACAACAATGCCACACTCGAGCCAGGGCAATGAATCCACAAGGATGATTCCAGAGTGTCACTCAACTTCCCAAAATAGTCAACACTCAATCTCTCACATGCTTCTCAACACACACAACAATCCAAAGTACACTAGCTCTCTTCTACCCAGTCTGCACAACCCAAGAGAATGGACCCCCTTCTCTGCCATGCAGTCCCTCAGGTTTTCCACCTCCTTCCAGGGCTCCAATGCATTTGGTCAAGAATATCCATGATGGGAATCTCAGGATTCACATTTGGGGGAAAAAATTAACACATGCCAATACATATCAAACATGTAGGAATTAATTCATGATTGGAGTACACCAACATTCATTACTTCCAACAAAACCATGGCTCCTCTCCAAAATTCGTTTTCCTTTCCCAAGTCAAGATCAAAATGAATGAGGAATGAAGAGTGGGTGAAAGAATGAATGGATAGATAACATAGTGAATAGTGTGAACAATGAAAAATGAGTGAGTGAGTGAATGAGTGAACCCCCAAATATACCAAATATGGGTTTATATAATTCTTGGAATTAGACAACCATATGGTCTTCCCCCAAGAAGCTCATGTAATTCATATTCTCCATTAAAACAAAAATCGGTAAATAAAATATAAAAATAAATACTTATCCCCTCAAGCCCCCTCTCTTGTGGAATCATAGCCCTCTATAACTCTTGTCCTTGTCCATCTAGCATCCAATTATGTATTTATTATTAATTATGATCAAAACATTACATTTCCTAGAAAAACTAGCCTCTTTTAATTTTGTGGGCACTCTGTCCTTTCATAAATCAAGAAAATACATTATTTAATATGGGGCTCAAAACCAGGGTATTGCATTCCCCTCACCCTTATTTTGGCACTATCCTCGCTGCATATACAAAACAGAAATCAAAATTTCAAAATTTATTCAAAATGATGTGGGTACTCTGCCCACATGGCATATTCATGCTCCTAAGTAGTATCTTCAGGACCGTAGGAGGTCCACTGGACTTTTACCAGCTCTATAACTCGATTCTGGAGCATTTTGAATTTTTTGTCCAATATTCGCATTGGCTGGACCTAGAAGTCTCCCTCTGTCTCTACCTGAATCAAATACAAATCAATAACATGGTTAGGATCATGTACATATTTTTTTAGCAAAAAGACATGAAATATATTATTCAAATTCATGGAAGCAGGAAATGTAAGCATGTATTCAATTGGCCCTATTATGTCTAATATCTCAAATGGACCACAGAATTTGGCTGCTAGATTTGTACAACTACCCAACTTCAAAGAGATTTTCTTGGGATTCACTTTCAAAAGCACATGCTCCCCCACTTTAAATTCTCTAGTTGTCATGGTATTATCTGCATAAATGTTATGCCTATATTGAGCTTCCTTTAATTCATCTTAATTCAACCCACTCTATCTATTGGGTTTTCCCAACTCACTGGAGTATTGCATTTCCTACCATACAAATCTTTAAATGGGCGCATTTTCAATGAACCTTGATACCCATTATTATAGGAAAACTCAACCATGTGCAAGTAATCCTCCCACTTAGATGGCTTATCCATCACATACATCCTCAACATGTCTTCAATTACTGAGTTGATTTTTTATGTTTGCCCATATGACTATGGATGGAATGATGTGCTAAAGTGCAGATTTGTACCAAATCCCTTAAACCATCCCCTCCAAAAATTTGAAGTAAACTTTGTGTCCTTTTCTGAAACAATTGCCTTAGGTATCCCATGCAACCTAGAAATCTCCCTCATGTAAATTTATTCAATATTAGTTGTTGTAGGAGTCATTTTTACAGGAACAAAATGAGTAGTCTTTGTCAATTTATCAACCACTACCATGAATAAATCATGTTTTCTTGTTTTCATGGGAAATTTAGTTATAAAATCAATGGTTACCACTTCCCATTTCTTATCTGGAATTGGTAATGGTTGTAGCAAACACGTTAGGTGGCTATGTTCATCTTTCACTCTCTTAAATTCCATACTTCTGGCAATGTAATCAACAACATTGTTTTTCATTCCTGGCCAAAGGAATTATCTTCTTACTGTTGCAATTGTTTTCTGGTAACCGGGATGTCCAGCATATGTAACATTATGCATTTCTTTTAATACCAAATTTCTAAGTTCTCTAAAACTAGGAACATAAATTCTATTTTTATGAATAATTAATCCATCTTCCTTCATATCATATTCTTTAATTTTTTGTTGTACATTATCTTGTTGTAATCTTTCTTTTACTTGTAGGTAATGATGATCTGTAACAACATCATCTAAAATTCTTCTCTTTAAATCTTATTGATGCATACTAATGGTTGTAGCATGCATGAGATGTATTCTTCTACTAAGTGCATCAACAACTTGATGCATTTTCTTCTACTAAGTGCACTAGTAAGTAATTATTTCAACAAATTAAAGTTCTCTTCACATTCAATTGTCCATTCAAATTTAATTCCCTCTTTTTCAAAGAAGTGAAAGGGATGAGAAATCTTAGAGAAACCTGCTATAAATATTTTTTAGTAACCAACTAATCCCATAAAATATCTGACTTCTGAAACATTACTGGGTGTTGTCCATCCTCCAATGGCTTAAATATTCTTTGGATCTACTATTATACCTTGTTCTGAAATAATGTGCTCTGGTAGAAATAACACTTACTAAGCTTGGCATACAATGGATGTTCCCTCAACACTTGCAATACCAATCTTAGGTGATGCTCATTCTCTTCCTCTGACTTAGAATACATAAGTATGTCATCCATGAATACTATGACAAACTTGTAGTGTTGGTTTTGCCACATGGGTGAGACAAAAACACAACACTTACTTGCCTAGTTAAGTCAACTAAAAAAGATAGAGGTTGTGAGTTTATTAGATAACCAAATACACATGAAACAAGGAAATAAAACTCAAAACAAAGAGAAATAAATGTTAGAGAAGATTGCAAGAACTAGAACCATGAAAAAAAAAATGACAATCATATAGCTACAAATGGATCAATATATTGATAGGCTAACACTATAGAGAAAGGAAGGGACTTATGAATCCCCTCTTCCTCCTTTGGAGGGCTCTTGAGTTCCCTAATAGAGATCTCTTCTCTTCATACAATGGAAAGTGAAAATGGTGAATAAANTTTTCAAGAGGTGAGTGGAGTGGCCCTTGCTATAGTGCTTGAATGATTCAAAGAGAAAAGGGGATTCTCCAAGAAGAATTATTGTAGCATAACAATACCTTGAATTTATTATTTTTCTAGCAAACCCATGGAACATATTTATAGTGTCCATTAATGGCAAGATAAAACTAGTTCATAGTGTAAACAAGGGGCCTTTTAGGGCACTTCCTAGCCCTTGAATAGCCTCCAAGCTAGATTTCACTCAGATCTTAGTGTCAAATCATATTGGGGGTCGGACTGGAAGTGGTTGAGAGGCTGACAAGATTCATAAATGTGTCATTCATGAGAAGTGTGTGAATTTTCTTGTAAACAGTCGCACATCTTGTGCATAGTGCAAGATTAGGGTTGTGTTGGCCCACACATTATGCGTATAATGAGCGCGCTTCATTTGGTGAATTTGCACACTGATGTATTTATTCAACCATTGTGTGCAATGCTGTGGACATTTTTTCAGTGATAACAAATGCACCCTGATGTGTGAGGTTAGGAGCATACATATAGATGAAACACATCAATGTTTATTTTGCTCAGAGTGCCATTGTAAGGAAGAGTAAAGAAAGGAACTGCAAGAGTGGTCCACTAGAGGGAGAGGGAAAATTGTGGGAACCAAACCTTTCTCTAGGAAGAAAAAATAAAATTTGTATACAAATGCTCATGTCATGAAACCAAAACGTGGGACTGTAACTGAATATGTATGATGATGTAGATAGTTGTAGCACCCTCAGGGGCAATTGACAATGGTAGATGATGATTTTGAATGGTGAACTGACTCTAAAGCGAGTATTGGACAACTGTAAGAAGTATCAATGACTCATAGGCATTGATGGCCTATCAAATTCAGAGGTCTTTGGCTGGTATGAAACAACTGCAATGGCTGCATAGTAAGACCCACCTTAACATGAGAGTTTGTTGAATTTGAATGTTATGGGGGTCAACGGAATCATAAATGAATTCTGACTCTCTTTGTTCCATCCGAGACTCCTCATTGAAAATGTAATGAGAGTCAAGATATTGTCACCCTTCTAGAAATTGTGTTGATGTCAAAAGGAAGAGAGACACGATGTCGAGAAGCAAAAGGGATTCTCAAAATCCATCAAGTAATATGTGATATCAGGTACTAATGGGGAACATTGATGAAATCAAGATGCTATGGGATTCATGACTTCCCTTGGTTTGGGTGTTGAAGGATGATTGGTAGCAACCATAAAATTGGATCTAGTGTCATGGGGACAACTAGACATGGGGTTAAAATGTGTTGGAGGATGAAGAAGTGGGAAAATGCAGAGATCATGAATACATGGATTTGGGATACTCAGGGTTTTTCAATGATGGTGAGATGAAAAACAGGGTCGATTTCCCAACCAAGGGCTACATGGGTTTCTTTTCCCAGTAAAAGAAGGCCATCGGGGATGATGATGAAAAAGTTATGTATATGCTGGAAACAAAGGCTTTATACAATTACCAAATAAAATAAAAAATAATTTTGGTTGAGTATACAGTTACAGAAACACGTTCCCCAGTGAAAGATGGATTGACCTGTTAGAGCACGAGTTTTTGAAAGAGAACTGGTGGAGGGTGGGGGCCCCATGGGTGGGTTTATGTATTAGGAAAATGGATGGAGGACAATATGTAGATGGGAGGATGATATGGAGGGATAATCGAATTGCGGGGGAGCAGTCAATAGAAACAAGTGTAGGATGATATGACTTGAGAGTCCATTGGGAAGGTTAGCAATATGATGAGAAGAAATGTGGGGTTCATTCTCGGAAGTGAAAAATACTATCGGGACTCCTAATCCTAGGGGGTGAAATCAGCATGAGTGTCAATATGCGAAGGGGATATATCAATGGGACAACTTATGTTGGGGAGAGTGTTACTGGTTGACAGTACCAAAATGTGGCATAGGTAAAGGTATTGTAGAGCCATATGTAGGGATCCTAAAGGAAAATGTGAGAGGGTGTGACTGGGATATGCAATTGTTTACAGAGGGAGTAATTACATGTTAGTTTCAAACATATACTTGAAGGCGTTGTAATCTTGTTGAAAAAGTACTTGCACAAAAAAAAAACCAAATACCTGACATGAACAATATATGATGATAAAGAATATATAACAACTATTTGATAAAACTTGAAAGTGAGCATGTGTACCTGAACATGGCGTGATAAAAATTCTCCTCTAGGGGAAATTGAATATGATAACCTGAGGAATGTGAATGTGTAGATGGTTGGATCAGGATCTCGTGGCTAAGAATGGATTGGAAAACAGAGGCTCTAGGATCTTGTAACAGAATTTGGAATTTGGGAAAAAGGGCCTATATTTGGATGGTGGAGCCACAATTCCACCTCATTTGTACCTGAAACTATTCTTGATCTGGTGAGAGATATGTGAGGTGATTTGGATATTAAGAGAGCATGAGGTTACCGATCCAGGAGTTGTGAGAGATAGGTTAGTGCCCTTATCATACTGCATTTTTTGAATTTGATAGATGTGAGGTAGGGGTTGTATGGAGGGCCATACATGGGTTTTTTAAGGGTAGGGGCCCACTAGTGCATGAGAAAATGGGGAATACCCATGCATGTGTGCCCAGATAAAACAAGATTTCTTGCATATTATGTATAGGGTTTTTCCTAACAATTGTGCATTGAGGAATGCACGGATGGGGTGAGGAAACCTGCGCATAATGTGTGTCTACATCGAAGAAAACTACACATATGGACATGTGGGTACGACAGACAGACATGCATTGAATACACACCTATAGGAGAGACAAATGTGCACCTATGCACGGTTGTGGTTGTGATAGTTTTTCATTAGTGCATAGCTATTTGAATAATAGTCGTGCATTGATGCACAATTGGATGGGGGAAAGTCATGCACCATGTGTAGGCACAGGGGTAGATGGCTTTGTTATGTTGATGAATTTTGATGTATGATGTGGCTGACCAGGTTTTCCTGGGTGAATGCAGGTGACCAACAGAGTTCAGTATGATTTCAATTCACTGGAGAGAGAGGGACTGGGACTGCTTGAGAGAGGCTGTGAGGGAGCATCCTAGAGTACGTAGACACTTAGAATCCTGTGGGTTTCTCAATTTTTTCTACTGTCCTCTGATACAGTCACAAGAGTTCCTACTCCAGTTCTTGATTAGGATGTGGAGCACTGATATGTAGTTCTTTGTGGTGTGGGGGGAGTATCTTATGTTCTCTCCAACAAAGGACATCTATTTTTTGAAAGGCCTCCCATTCTGGGGGAGGGTTTTGGCCATGGATCCCAATCTGCCAAGGGGGGATAGGGTGGATACCATCACAGCCCAACATTGTTCTAGGTCAAACCCTATGTCAGGTTTGGTCATGCGGATTGAGGCTATATATGAATTTATGAACGAGTGCATCGCAACCATGGTGGTGAGGATATATGGATCCTTGGGCACTTAGCAGATTATTGGTGGTTAGCTAAGGGTGGTTGAGGAGGTCTTGGATGGGGACCTATTTGCATGGGGTGTGTTGATGCATACTCGAATGGTGTCACAGCTAAACGGGTGTCAGCATGCTGATTCCAGTGATTTTGCATTCGGGTCAATTTTGGAGTCCTTTTTTTTGGAGAGGGTGCCTCTATTTCCCCCACAGATTCTCTTGGAGCCAGCATCACGGTGAGAGCCACAATACA
>JASDQU010681832.1:30203-43310 GCA_032191745.1 Picea mariana | reverse complement strand
ACATGTGCATTTTCCTTCATGTCCAAATAACTTCATCAATCTTGTGGTCCAAAACCCATGACTAGGGTTGACATCAATGACAACAACCAATCTTCCAACAGCATATTCCACTGAAATAGAGTAGTATATGTGAGGGGGTATAAAGGGCCCAAGTGACCGAAGTGAGATCCTGGGTCCAGTGGCTACCACCGTCAACGTAATTGATGTGGTAGGATGACATATGTTGCATATGTCAATAACACAGGTGATAGATCAGGCATGAGGAGTGGTGGTAGTAAATAATACTGAAAAATATACAAATGTGTACAAAGAGAAACCTAAGATAGGGGGGATACTCTTAGGCGTAAAACTTCTTTAAATACAACTCGTTGACAGGTTCTTTGAGAGGATATCCTTCTAGAGAGGCCAATATGTAGGCACATTTAGTGAGGCAATATTGGATGATGAAGGGACCATGCCATAATGAATCAAATTCCCCATCTCTGAGAGTGTCATGGGTGATATCATAGGATAACACGATATCACCTTCATTGAATGAACGAAGGTTGACATGCCCGTTGAAGGTGGTTTTGGACCATTTTTTAGCTGATTCATTGTGTTGTAATGAAGATTGACGGTCTTCATCAAGTGATTATATGGTCAGCAGGAATTGATCCATTGGAGCATTGTCAAGTAAGAGATCTATGGCAGTGTGTAATGTGGATTTCCCACTCGATAGGGAGGGTGGCTTCGAGCCCATGGATGAGGTGGAATGGTGTAAAACCGGAGGCAGTTTTTACTGTCGTGTGATAATCCCATAAAGCGGAAAACAACATATGATGCCAGTTGGTCATATGTTTGTTGACGGTGCATTATAGCTGTCAGAAAGTTGGCTTAGGTTGATGGATAGTTGTTATGGATTGTTGGTTTTCATTGATTTCAACCATTGGAGAGTGATATTGTATATTTATTTCAACCCTTAGTGATTGATGTCAACCATTGGAGAAAGTTCGATAGTGAATTCTGGTAGCACAAAGGTTTGGATAATGGACACAAGTTTGTTTGATTTATAATGGTATGATTTTTAATATATTTTAAGGTAATACTATTCTATATGGATAGTACATTTCATTCCATTTCTGGTGGTATGTGGAATGTCACATGACTCCTCACGGTCAGAGAGTTATCACCACGTGAAGTTGGACAACTCATTTTTGGGTAATGGACCCAAGTTTGTTTGATGTATAATGGTATGAATTTTAATATATTTTAAGCTAATACTATTCTATATGGATAGTACATGTCATTCCATTTCCAGTGGTATGTGGAACATCACATAAATCCTCACGGTTAGAGGGTTATTTCCATGTGAAGTTGGAGAACCCTCATGAGTCATCTAGAAGACCCAAAAGGTCAAAGTAGTCAAAGTGGTTGCAAAGCAGAAATTACTTAAATAATAAACTGAAGTGATGAGTGTACTATAAGTCAGAGTGGATACAAAACAAATTATTTAAATAAAAAAGTTAATGGAGAAATTACTAAGTGAACAAGTGGTTAGAAGTGGGTTAGCCCTAAAATAAGGAAAGTGGTTTAAGATGGTTAGAAGGTAACTCCTTGAGGAAGATACATAATAAAGTGAAGTGATTAGTGTACTATAAGTCAAAGTGGATACAAAATAAATCATTTAAATAATAAATTTAATGGAGAAATTACTAAGTGGACAAGTGGTTAGAAGTGGGTTATCCCTTAAATAAGGAAAGTGGGTTAAGATGATTAAAAGGTAACCCCTTGAGGAAGCTACATAAAAGTATAAATAAGAGGAAAAGGTCTCTCATTTTAATAAAACTTGAGCATATTGAATATCTACAAGCGACTAAGGTAACCAAAGGATATCTAAGCCTAATTTCATAGGAAAGGTGAAGTAAAGAAGGCTGAAATTCAAGGGAGGACAAATTCTTTTGATGTTGCTTTCTAAGGTGTGTTATTTATAGGTCATCTCACCATTTTCACAATAACTTTTTTTCTAGAATTATTCATACCATGAAATAGGTAGGCCATTGAGGAAACATATCCAAGTATCTTTGATAAAATTTGTATCTTGTGGGGCGTTTTATTTATGGAGTTACACTCCATGGAAAATAGGGTTTGTGGCTAGTCCTGAAACTAGTCTAAAACAAATGTTTTGGGTAAAAAGGTAATAAATTCTTCATAATAGATCCCAATTCAGTAAGACCAAATGTATTGGTTAGAGTACAATATGTAGTATGTTGTGTACCATTTTCAGATCTATACATAAAATATTCTGTGCGGGGAATTCTCTACAAGTTCGATCTCTAGAATAAGCCAGAATTCAACAAGGTATGTCATTTTTTCTATAACTCCTTTTCTGAGATGTTCCAAGTAGTGAAATATGGAGGAATTTCATAGAAGAAACTTAAAAACATTTTGTACCATTTTCATATCTTTTTTCATTACAGGTACATAGTTATGATTTTTTCAAGTTAGGATTGTTGACTAATCCAAAATTAGTCATGTGAGACTAAAGTAAAGTTTGATAAAATGCTAGTTTCTTGTTGTTAAAGTTAAGGAAGGTTTGTAGGTATGTTATAATATACACTAGGTCTATTATAGAGTTGCAAATCAGATTTGGATGATGAAATTGATGAGGGATTTTTGTTGAGGTATGTTACAGATAGAGGTTATATAACAATGAGGTTGTGGAAAATGGTTTGATGTAACGGTTTATGGTATTGGGTTTATGGATAGAGTGATGAATTGTTAGATAAATTTTGATGGTTATATTGGTATATGTATTTGGTATATGGTTGAGGTACATGTTTGGTAGATAGCTGAGACAAGTAGTTGATGAGTTGGCACATACATGAGGTGTATAGTTGATGATGTTGGTACATCCTGATGAGTCATATTTTATGTGTATTTGATGTATTATTGGTACATATTTGGTGCATGGTTGTTACATGTCAAAATTACTCAGCTGGATAAGTGTTGCACGTTCCTCTCAATTGTCGTAAGTGTCGCATCTTCCCTACAACATTCGCAAGTGTCGCAAGTTGGTCACAAGTGTCGCAAATGATGTTTGAACATACTGCCTTGTCGACGACACTAAGGAGACACTTAGAACATCTCATATGCTTGATTTGAAGAAGGAGAACTGGTTTAATGAAGTCAAATAACTCTTAACACCTGAAGAGAGCTCTGAAACAAATGTTTTGAGGGGGAGCGCTCCCCTATATCAGCCCTAGAAGTGCTGGCGCTCCGATACAAGGCTTAAGGGAGTGTTATAACGCTGCCCTTCTCCCTCTGAAGGAGCACTACTCATATTGAAAGCGTAGGTGCTCCCCTAAAGCTTACCAAGGGGCACTACAGTGCTCTGATGCCCCTTCTAAAGGAGTGTTGCCTAATCTGAGGTAGTAGTTGGCCCGTTGAGGAGAATAAGGAGAGGATCTTTCAAGATTAGGAGGCAGTTGTATTCGAATTCTTGGTTTCATCAAGAAATCCCTGATCTAAGGAGAAGGTTCCCAACTTGTTCTAAAGATAACTCAAGAGGTTAAGCTCCTCTTAACCTATATAAGCAAGCTCTATGATGGTGGAAAGGGGGAAGAACTGCTAGCACGAAACTTATGATCTCATAAGAAACACACAGTCAGCTAAAGGAGAGCGATCAGTGAAGCCACTGTTATCCAGGTTGTGGATCTTTCAGGCAAGGGTTAGACGAAGAGGAATTGACAAAGCTATCCCATTCGCATCTATGATTGTAAGTACTGCTGTCGTTATTCTCATTAATATGACACGCTTGGCCTATTTCTTTCTAGTTTGTGTCTAATGTCACATGAACTTATCATTAATTGATAGATCTGTTTTCAAGCTAATATAAATAGAGTAGGAAGTGGTTGTATCTTGTTTGTCTACAGAACTCAACGAGGAGCAAAGGATTGGAGCGAAACTCGGAGCGTGCAGGGACAAACGTCGATTAAAAGGTACTTCTGTTCTCCTTCCTTCTCATGTGTTAGTTTAGATAGATTTGAAAGGAAGTCAGTGTCCATGTAAGCATTTTCTATCTAGAGTTAAGGTCAAGCTCTTAGAGGTCATCTACCTGTCTGCAGGGAGATTTTCCTACAACAGAAACTGGCGACTCCACTGAGGAGATACCCTCAAATCGAAACTTCTTGTTTTGATTTCTCCTCATTGACCTAGTTTTACCCCTTGATTGTTTCAGACCTGGTTCACTCCTCTTTTGATTGGTTTCATGAGCTGATTGGCTCCTCACCCCATCACACTCAGCATAGTTATCGAGTTTAAATTGCAATTTTTGGGATTTTTTGACATTTCTGGGAGTTTTTGAACCTGGCGCCCTTGTGTTAACAGAGCGCCAGCGCTCCCCCATAGCCTTGCACAGAGCGCTATAACGCTCCTTGCCTTTGGAAATAGAGCGCCAACCCTCTTTGGCCCAAAAAACCTTCCAGAACTTCTTTTTCTGGGTTTTGCCTCTGTGTCTCCTCTGCTAAGTAACCTTGTGAGTCAATGTTTCTTCCCTTTCAGCCTTGACATCTATCTTTTGCTTGAAGAATAAACATCTTGCTAGTTGGATTTTGCAGCCTTCTTCACTATTGGTATTGAGTTTTTCTGTTGAGTGAAGTTGGAAACCCATGCATTGTTTTTCTCTCCTCATCAACTGAACAGAAACCATGGTGAAGGTCATCAAAGGCCTACAGATCTCTTCATCTTGATTTTAGTCAAGAGTATTGTTCTTCAACTCTTTCTTTTGGGTGTAAAGTTTGTTTTCTCTTTGATTGTTTATTTTCTTTCGCTTTTCATTTTGTTTGCAACAAAAGGGTGTATTGTTTGTCTGACTTTTGCTTGTGCTAATTTGATTTTCATTCATACGAAAAGATAATTAGCAAAATGAGCATTGTGTTGAAGTGATCATTATTCATACGCAAACAATAAAAATCATCTTCATGATTGATTGTGCACATTAGAAGGCATCTCAAAAGTTTTAGCATCACATCAGGATTTGATTGAGAAAAAGAATTATTTGAGGACACTCCGTATTTGTTCTTGTTAGTGAAAAGAACTTTCTCTCTCCCTTAGATAGATGTTCATCGAAAGGAAATGACTGCTTATCATATTTGATGCATTCTTTGGGTCTGAGTCATAATTCCATTTGTTTCACTTCCATGCACCCCTTTGCATAAAGAACAGCCATAAAATCAACGCTAATTAAAAATTATTTAGAACTTTTTCTTTTCTAGGATCCTCCACCAACAGTAGACTAGGATTAGTACTTTGGATTAGGGTTGTGAGCATAACTCTCCAAAGTTTCCAAAACAAACAGTAGCATCCTGAGTTAAGGAGAGTCAAATCCAATCATCGTATAAGTTTGCCTGGGATCCCCCTCTCACACAAGGGTTATGCACAAGGTCACATTCAGGTGAGATACGGGGACTAACCCTCCATGGTTTAACTGATTGTGGTGGTCAGATTGTATTATGGGGGTCACTTTGAGGTAAATCCACAATTACTGCATGGAATCCTTTTAGTTGATTTCAGGCTTGATACCCTGCCCGTACGTTCAGATCGAACTGTCGACTGTTCCCGCCCAGGGGCTGACTGCGAATTGGTAACCTTAGTGGCCATAATCTTTAGGGTCTTACACAAGGTGACGGTGACGGGAAGTCTCACTGTACCTGGAGCAGACATTGGTCAAACTCACTTGGGCTCCTTGGAGGGTAAATCCACAATTACTGCATGGAAGCTTGCACCAAGGCGTAAGTCTGTTAAGCAGGTCACCATTGTAACTACTCCACCCTATCCCCGCCCCTTCTAGACTTGATCACACGACATTGGATTTCATCACCAACTAGTACGGTCATCAAAAGAAGGTCATGTTTGCTTGGTTGTGATTCTTAGATTTTTTTAGCATGTGCTGTTTCTTTTCGTTAGTTGGCCATAGATCTCTTTTTCCGACTCTTTTTCACCAACATCGACCCTCCACGCTGCTCGCAAAGGCTACAGGGAATTCCTCCAGAAAATATGCAAGGAAACACCCCTTTACCCCCTCATTCTACAGAGGAATCTCCTCAACAGAGCGAGGTTCAAAATACTACAACTTCCCAGAAAGAAGTTCCCATTCCTTTGGAGAATTTTTGAATTGTTTCAGAATCTATGGAAGCTTACAGCATTCCAGAGGGATACGAACGACAGATCCTCCACCTGAATTCCACTGAAGAATTTGTTGTCGTCAACCCTTCTGAAATTCCAGCTGGGTCTTCTCAAAACCCTTTAGCTAATGACCCTTTTTGGACCACAGATGTTGTTCGAATTCCACCACGCTTGGTACGAGATCTTTATGGAATAGGGGAAGGCGTCGATGCACCTTTTTCCTACACTGTACCCCCAAATCACTTCACCGGTACCACCACTTTTACAACCATACCACTCATTGGTCTGAACACACCATCCATTGGCCCAACGCCTACTATTCCCCTCCAGACGACCCATTCTACAATGGTCCCGCACATCCCGACTATTCTCACCGGTAACACGGTGGTTAATCAAGCTCCAATTGGTACACCTGTAACACCAAGACCTACACTCCCTTTTGGATTCAGGGCACTAAATGCTTCCACTGCTACCTCTGCCCAAACTACTACCCAAGTTATACCGGGAAGTTCCATACCTATCCAACAACCTGGAGGGACCGGTCTTGGTGGTCCTAATCCGCTCGGCGGCACCGGTCAGTCATTTGCGTCTGGTTCTCAAATCCCGGGAACTCAACCTCAAAATGGGGGGCATCCTCCCACCAGAGGACAAATTACATTCGGGGGGAACCCTCATGCTGGGGGGGCATCCTCCCACCGGAGGGAAAATTCCATTCGGGGGGCACCCTCATGATGGGGGATAGCCTCAAGTCAGAGTCTACCATCAACCACACAGACAAAATGTGTCCGCCGCACCTAATCCGTGGAACATCCTTTCTCAAGGAAATCCATAGTTCCCAGCTGGACAAAGTTCGCAGATTCCGCAACAACCTCCCTATGGACAAATGCCCAACCCACCCTATAACCCACAAAACCCATTCGGTTATCCTCCACTCACACATACTTCTCAAAACATCTCAAATCCTATGTACCTTGGTCAAAACCAACCTCACATGAGAGGGCTCATGAGTTATAATTATCCACATAACCCAGTAATCGGCCCCACTGGTGTCCCTCTGCCACACCAACATTACCCACAGGTTAACCGACAACTACCTTTTCTAGCTACCCTAGATCTTCCATACTTGTCTCGGTTAATGAATGATCCTATTTATCATTCTCCAGTTTGGCCAGCTATTCCAGCTAAACTTCCTTCTGATATCCCAAAATTCGATGGAAAGTTCGGAGAAGACCCCAACAACCACATGATGACTTTCCATTTGTGGTGTTCATCCAACTCCCTCATGGACGATTCGATTCGTTTGCATCTTTTCCAATGAACACTTATGGGTTCCGCAGTGATATGGTATATCGAATTACCATGTGCATCTTTTCACGATTTCAACTCCCTCGCCATGTCCTTCCTCACACACTTACAACTACCCATTCAATATGAGACAGGTACTGAACTATTAACCTCCCTTCATCAGAAAACTTCTGTACACATCTCCGACCATATTCATGAATGGAGACGAAGACGAAGGCTAATCAAAGCAGTCATTCCTGACCAATTGTTAGCGGAATGGTTCATGAAATCATTGTTACCCCAGATCGCTCGTGACGTTGCCATGGGTGGTGTAGTCACCGAGGAAGAAGCCATCGCCCGATCTCAGTACTTAGAGTTAGTCTATTCACAATCCAATACTCTGTACAAGTTGATACCGAATGTTACCCGTGCCACTAACAATCCATCCAAACCATCGACTGCTTCGCATGCAGATGGAGTTATTAGCTCCGTCAAAACCCAATCTACTACCCAGTCTACTGGAACGATTCAGCGGCCCGCTTCCATGGCCACTCCCAGTTCGACTGCACCCTCTTCTACCCCCTATCAAACTCAGGTCTCTGATGTGAATGCGGTCTAATCAACCCCTTCACAAAAACTTTGGGGCAAGAAGAAAGAGAGAAACAAACCAAAGAAAAACAACAATAACGAACAACCCAAAACCCAACCACAAACCCCTGCTGTAGGAAAACAACCACAAAGAAAATCGAAATTCCCATGTCTCATTTGCAGTGATGATCACTACACTCAATACTACCCACATCGCGATGAAGTGGCCAAACGTTTCAAGGGAAATTCACAACCCACTGTGCTTACTCAGCCTTTTCCGCAGCAGCAATCTTTGGTTGCACAAACCCCCATGCCGGGGGGCGATTCCAACCAACCCCACGATGAGGCCTCGACAAGTGCACACATTTACATGTTTAACAGAGTTAATCTAACCACTCACTCTGTGACATACAACACACCAGTTAAACTCGATAAGCCGAAGAATGCTAACGGTTCTTCACCAGACCCGTTACCATCCTCTGTCAATCCTTCGTCTGTAAGCCCTCCATCCAGGCCACTTCAGATTGAAAAACCTTCTTTTGACTCCATCTTACGCCCTCCTAAGAGCACCATTTGAAAATCTACCTTCAGTCCTAATTCACGGGCTGCCCAAAATTACAACATTGTAGAAGATTTGGCCCAATCCCTGTGTGCCATGTCCGCCTTGGAAGTTCTACAACGCTACTCCAGCCAACGTAGAATGCTCTTAGCCACCATCGGTGCTTTTGATCCTAAGTCATCAAACAACCTCATGTTTAATTTGGATGATCATCAACCGTGACTCTCCCACCAGCTAGCTTTCCAAATCGATGTTGTTGTTCACAATCAACAAATCCACCGGACTATCCTGGATGAGGGAACCTCTACCTGTGTCATGTCTCTAGCCTGTTGGAAAGGTTTGAAATCATCTGCCCTCAACAAATCCACTACCATGTTACGCACTTTTTATGGATGAGGTTTTCATCCTTATGGATTATTACAATCCTTAGCCATTCAGTTGGGCGGAAAAACTGTTACCGTTGACGTCGAGATGGTCGATGCTCCCCTTGATTACAACCTACTACTTGGAAGAATTTTGTTCTATGCTATGAATGTTTTCGCCTCGTCGGTGTTTCGATGTGTACAATTCCCCCATCAAGGAAAAATTGTTACAATCGATTAGCTTGATTTCTGCATACCCGATGCTCGCATCCCTGCTACCAACAACATTCCCATTTTGGGAGACCACCCAGTTACATATGAAAGCATTGGTGTTGGCTTATTGAAAGATTCTAGCCTCATGAGTACTTTCCCTACACCACTTCCACCTACCACACATCATATTTCCGCCGTCAATATGATCTCGACTATGCCTTATCAATCCTTGGAATCATCTAACCCTTGGATTGTGCCTAGTCCACTGGAATTCGATGTGCTCGGTGACACTATGCCACTTAGCCCAGCCGAGGCCACATACGTAGCTATCCAATCTGCGTCTCCCTCCTTGAACACTTCACATTCATTGGCACCCGATGCTTACTCGGTGCCCTCGTGGTTGGATTCCCTATCGTCTGTTGTTGATTACATTTCCCAAATTTTTCCTTCGAACGAATCTATTATGGAAATGCTTAGCATTGATGATCTTCCCTGGGATGATAACCACCATCGATCCTCTTTTCTTCCACCCTTGGAAGAAATCCACCAAGACATACGCTCTGTCTTCCCTCCCGGTGTTACCAATGCTCCGCAATATCCCATCCTCACACAAGATACTCTCTCTGAGGGGAACATGGGTAACATCTCTACTACGATCACGATTGACATTTCAACCAAAGAAGGTGTCATGGAAAATATTAACCTTGGCACTAATTGCACACCCGATGAAGTGGTTTCTTACACCGCTTTGTTTAAGGAATTCTGCGACGTCTTCACATGGAGCTACGAGGAAATGGCAGGGATTGACCCTTCAATTGTCGTACACGAAATCCAAACTTACCCTGATGCAAAACCGGTTCGACAGAAACTCTGCTTGGTTCATCCCAAGAAAATCATAGCTATAAAGGCAGAAGTTGAAAAACTTCTAAAATCTGGCTTTATCTATCCCGTCCCTTTAACTGAATGGGTCTCCAACCTTGTTCCGGTTGCCAAGAAACAAGGGACCATCCATGTTTGCGTTGACTATCAAGATCTTAACAAAGCTTGTCCCAAGGACAACTACCCTACGCCTTTCATCGACCAAATCATCGATAACTGCGCAGGGAGCGTCACCTTCTCTTTCATGGATGGATTTTTTGGATATAACCAGATTGAAATCTTACCTGCTGACCAACATAAGACAACCTTCATCTTCCCTTGGGGTAATTTCGCCTACCGAAAGCTACCTTTTGGCCTTAAAAATGCTGGTGCTACTTTCCAGTGAGCCATGTCGTATGCTTTCCACGACATCAAGCATATCGTGAAACCTTACCTTGATGATTTACCCACCCATTCATTCAATCGATCCAATCACATTGATCACTTGCGGGAAATTTTTCTTCGATGTCGCTTCTATCGTATTCGTCTGAACCCACATTAATGCATTTTTGCTGTCGAATTCAGTCGAATCCTCAGTTTCATTGTCTCCAAAGATGGGATCAGGATGGATCCCTTAAAGATCAAGGCAATCCTAGCCTTACCCCCACCTACCAACTTAACCCAACTTCAAAGTTTGCAAGGCAAAGCAAACTTTCTTCGCCGATTCATCTGCAACTATGCCGAGATTACTAAAGGATTTATGCGGTTAGTACAAAAGAACACCCCTTTCATCTGGGATGATGCTGCCTAACGGTCATTCAATGCTCTCAAGAACGCTTTTACCCACGCTCCTTTGTTACATCCTCCCGAATATACAAAGGATTATATCCTTTACTTGGCCGCTTCTACTTCCACCATTGCGATGGTGTTAGTCCAAGAAGACCCCAATGGCGAAGAACATGTGATTTATTATCTAAGCAAGAGTTTATCTAGACCCGAACTCAGATATTCGCATGTTGAGAAACTGGCTCTGGCAGTCGTCATTACTATCCAAAGATTCTGCCACTACATCTTATTACGCACCACTACGGTAATTGCAAACTCCAACCCTATGTACCACGTCTTGACACGTCAAGTACTTGGGGGAAAATATTCAACATGGATCGTTATTCTTCAAGAATTCGATCTCGCGTTTACGAAGGCTAAAGCCAAAAAATCCCTGGTGTTTGCCGAACTCATCTGTGCTCTCCCTCGTGCTGATGAAAACATCGAACCTAGAGATTCCCTCCCTGATGAATCTCTCTTCCTCATCAGCACATCTGATCCTTGGTACGGAGACATTCTTCTCTACCTTCAAACCCAACATTTTCAGCCTAACATCTCTCACGAAGAGCGTCGACGCATTCGTCACCACTCTCGTCGTTATCTCATCCTCGGTGAAACTTTGTATCGCCGTGGCATTGACACCATCCTTCGGCGATGTATGATTCATGAGGAGGCTAAATGCGTTTTGAACGATTGTCACCTTGGCGCCTATGGCGGTCACCTTTCCGGGATTGCCACAACCCAAAAAATCCTACGTGTCGGCTACTTTTGGCCCTCGATTTTCAAAGATTGCATCGAGGCCGTCAAAAAATGCCCACCCTGCCAAATCTTCAACAAGAAGGCATGCACCCACCCTACTGCACTGCACCCTATTATCACCATCAACCCCTTCGCCAAATGGGGTATCAATTTCATGCAATGTAAGTCTACCTTCGTCGAGGGGCACGGTTACATCATTGTTGCCGTCGACTACTTCACCAAATGGGCTAAGGCTATACCTACCTTCCTGAATGATGGTCGTACTGCAGCTCTATTCCTCTTCAACCACATCATCACTCGTTTCAGTGTACCACATGCCATTGTCACTGATCATGGTGCACACTTCAAAAACCAGATGATGAGCGAGTTACATGTCAAATTGGGTTTTCGCCATGAAAACTCATCCCCCTACTACCCTCAAGCGAACGGACAAGTTGAAGCTATCAACAAAGTCCTAAAAACCATGATCCAATGCATGGTAGGGGAAAACAAAACATCGTGGCATTTACAACTGTTCTCCACTCTCTGGGCCTATCGCACTTCTGTGAAAACTTCAACTGGATTCACTCCTTTCCAGTTGGTCTATGGCATTGAAGCCATCCTACCAATCGAGTGTGAGATTCCATCACTCAAACTGAAAGTAGAACTCCTGCCCCATACTTCCGCTGAAGAAGAACAATTATTGTACCTATCCAAACTGGACAAAACACATCGCGATGCTACTCTCGTTAATGAGGCACATCAGAAACGAATTAAGAGTCAATATGACAAATCCATCCACCCACGGACTTTTGCAAAAGGAGACTTAGTCCTCGTGTACGACCAAGCTCACGATAAATTGGGAACAGGAAAGTTAGAACCTATGTGGAACGGTCCTTACATTGTGAAACATTTCCTACATAGAGGTGCCTACGAATTAGTTGATCATGATGGAATTTCCCTAGATCACCTAGCATCTATACTTTGTACATTACTGTATTCTAGTTTGGTGTGTTTATTTCTTCCACGTGCTTGAGTCGTTACCATTGCCACTCATGACTGTGCTTGTGTTTTTATGTGCAGATGACGTCTTCCTTTCCTATCTTTTTTGGGTTCGCGGGTGGCGCTAGCTGACATACCCAGAACATTGCTTCGGCAACATGGGTTATTTACCAATTTGATAAGGTGGTGAGTTCATGAGGCATCTGCTTAGGACCAGCAACCAATAATATGGTAGAATATCACGCTGTCATTGGACTGTTGACCCAAGCCTCCTCTCTAGGTATTTCTCAGATCATTATTTACTTAGACTCCCAACTCATGGTTTATCAACTCAACCGTATCTACGCTATCCGTAGTCCTATCCTGCTACGCCTACACTTACAAGTTCACCGTCTTGAACGAATGTTCGATTACATTGAATATAGACACATTCCAAGAGAACTTAATAGTGTTTCAGATTCATTAGCTAATTATATCATGGATCAGTATCTTACCCACATGTAAGATTTAAGGAAA
>JASDQU010681832.1:9768-24946 GCA_032191745.1 Picea mariana | reverse complement strand
TAGAAGAATCCAAAAAGATCGAAGAAAATATTGAATATCAAAATAAGTGTTTGGAAGTCAACATAGCAGCACAGAAGGAAGAAGCAGAAATGAGAGAGAAGATATTGACATGTCATCTTAAGGAAAGAACTAAATATCTAAACTAGTTTGAGGCGGAGTTTGGTCAAGAAGAGAAAAGACTTGAAGAATAAATAATCACATTAAAAATCCAGCTTGAAGAAGCAAAAAGAACAGAAGAAGTCACGAAGTCTTAGATAATGAAGAAAGAAGAAGAGGTTGAGAAGCTTGAAGAAGAAGTTGTCACACTAAGAGTCAAAATCGTCAAGCTCAAAAAGAACGTTGAATAGACAAAAACATCCACATCAATTATAGAGAATAAAGAGAAGCACTCTAGGTTAATAGAAAATAAGAATGAAGAAAATATAAAGAGTTATTGAGAGGTACTCAAAGGAAGGAATCATGGTCAACCATAATCTAGGAAAACTAATAAAGATACATCTTCAAGAAGACCATCCATGTTCAAGCCACAAAGAAGCTTCAATCATGGTCATGATCAGTCAAGGCAGAAATTCAGAAGGACCACACCACAAACAAGATCATTCACTCCCAGGTATGAAAATTTATTTTATGGTCATTGTTTTTATTGTACTAATTGTGGACATAAGGTTGCAGATTACATGAATTATAAAAGAAATGTTCAAGCAAGAAATGTCTATGAGGCCCCACGTAACATTGAATGTTACGAATTTCATAACTATGGACACATAGCTCGTGATTGTAGAAGAATGATTGATACTTCCATGAAAGAGAACAATTATATCAGATATAAGAAAGTATGGATAAGAAAACAAGAAGAATAGGTGAACAAAGACCAGGTCCCAGAGATCGCAAGATTGGCAATAAAACGAGATGAAGAAAAATCTATAGAGAAAAAGAAATCTGTCAAATACATAAAGGTTTGGAAAATAAATGAAAGAAAAGAATGAAAGGTAAATAAGGAACATGTTCAAGAGATTGTACTTTGAGGTATTGTAGTGAAATATGAATCCACACACAGAAAGAAATAAGTCAGAGCTCAGAGAGATGATGAATCTACCAATGAAGATGATGATGAATACACATCATAGAAGGAATTGTTCTGAGCCATCCGGATTAGATACTCCCAGGTAATATGAATATTATATAGGGGGTTCTATGTGATAGATATGACAGACCAAACAACCATCCTTCGATCAACTTGTAGATTTTGACTAGACAGATCTAGAGAAGTCAGTTAGAAGAAGTACAGTTTGATATATTAATCATTTGTGCAGCATATTCCTGGAAAATATGGAAGGAGGTGGATTTGTAAGAACACTTAGTAGGTTTGGACAGATATATGACAGTGGAAGAGAGCATGGATTCATAAATTGGTTCAAAGAGTGGTTGAAAGACAAAGGAACATTATCATAATGGATGATAATTACACAAGAATATTTGAATGCTTACTCTTGAATGATTTTCATATATGTCAGTTGATTACACAAGGAAGCACCAATGGACAATAAATCCAAAAGGCAACAGGTATAGGAAGACTTATATTTTTTCTACACAACATCTTGCAGAGAATTCAAGAGAGAAACAAAACCAAAAAGATAGGTAGAAATATCATTCATATAAGTTGTCAGACAGAGAGATAAGAATAGAGGTATGATTCCATGGGAAGAGATTTATCAGATGCAGGATAGAAAGTCAGATGATTGGAGAGAGAGAACAGAGGCATATTTCCAAGGGGATAAATTGTCACAAGGGAAGAATGAGCAATATGACTTCAGTGTTGCAGCAGAGTGATATCCTTTGTTAAAGGGGGAGATATTATTCATATGAAGGGAGAGAGATTAATCAGAGGCTTATAAACAAAAAGAAAAATCTAAGGAATATATATAGGGGGAGCATCCCAAAAGAAATTTTAGTCAGGGGGAGAAACCCCAAAGGGAGAAACCCTTTTCCATTGATGTCAAAGGGGGAAAGATAGAAACATTGATGAGGAGTATAAGCATGAATGTTATCATAACTAAGTGTTGCCATCAATGTTGGTGTTTCCATCAATGCCAAAGTGGGAGATTGTCAGATAGTTGACTTAGGTTGATGGATAGTTGGTATGGATTGTTGGTTTTCATTGATGTCAACCATTGGAGAGTGATATTGTATACTTGTCAACCCTTAGTGATTGATGTCAACCCTTGGAGAACGTCCGATAGAAAATTCCGGTAGCACAAAGGTTTGGGTAATGGACCCAATTTTATTTGATGTATAATGGTATGATTTTTAATATATTTGAAAGTATGACTATTCTATATGGATAGTACATGTCATTACATTTTCGGTGGTATGTGTAACGTCACATAACTCCTCACGGTTATAGAGTTATGGCCATCTGAAGTTGGAGAACCTAGGTTTGGGTAATGGACCCAAGTTTGTTTGATGTATAATGGTATGCATTTTAATATATTTGAAGGTAAGATTATTCTATATGGATATTTCATGTCATGTCATCTCCGGTGATATGTGGAATGTCACATAACTCCTCACAGTTAGAGATTTATGACCATGTGAAGTTGGAGAACCCTCATGAGTCATATAAAAGCCCCAAAAGGTCAAAGTAGTCAAAGTGGTTGCAAAGAAGAAATTATTTAAATAATAAAGTGAAGTGATGAGTGTACTATAATTCAACATGGATACAAAAGAAATTATTTAAATAATAAAGTTAATGGAGAAATTACTTAGTGGACAAGTGGTTAGAAGTGGGTTAGCCCTAAAATAAGGAAAGTGGTTTAAGATGGTTAGAAGGTAACTCCTTGAGGAAGCTACATAATAAAGTGAAGTGATTAGTGTACTATAAGTCAAAGTGGATACAAAATAAATCATTTAAATAATAAAGTTAATGGAGAAAGTACTAAGTGGACAAGTGGTTAGAAGTGGGTTATCCCTAAAATAAGGAAAGCGGGTTAAGATGATTAAAAGGTAACCCCTTGAGGAAGCTACATAAAAGTATGGAAAGGTATCTCATTTTAATAAAACTGGAGCATATTGAATATCTACAAGTGACTAAGGTAACCAAAGGATATCTAAGTCTAATTTCAGAGGGAAGGTGAAGTGAAGCAGGCTGAAATTCAAGGGAGGACAAATTCTTTTGATGTTGCTTTCTAAGGTGTGTTATTTATAGGTCATCTCATCATTTTCACAATACCTTTTTTTCTAGAATCATTCAGACTGCAAAATCGGGAGGTCTTTGAGGAAAAACATCCAAGTAGATTTGATACCAATTTCATCTTGTAGATTCGTTTTATTTTTGGAGTTACATTCTATGGAAAATAGGGTTTGTGGCCTAGTCCTGAAAATAGTCTAAAACAGGTGTTTCGGGTAAACATGTCATAACTTCTTCATAATAGATCCAAATTCAGTAATACAAAATGTATTGGTTAGAGTACAATCTATATTATGTTTTGTACCATTTTTAGATCTATACAACAAATACTCTGTGCGGGACATTCTCTATAATTTCGATCTTTAGAATAAGACAAAATTCAACAAGGTATGCCATGTTTTCTATAACTCCTTTTCTGAGAGGCTCCAAGTAGTGAAATCTGGAGGAATTGCATAAAAGACACTAAAACACATTGTGTACCATTTTCATATATTTATTCATTATAGGTACATAGTTATGATTATTTTAAGTTATAATTGTTGACTAATCCAAAATTAGCCATGTGAGACTAAAGTAAAGTTTGATAAAATGATGGTCTCTTGTTGTTAAAGTTAAGGAAGGTTTGCAGGTATGTGATCATATACACCAGGTCTATTACAAAGTTACAAATCAGATTTGGATGATAAAATTGATGAGGGTTTTTGGTTGAGGTATCTTACAGATAGAGGTTGTATAATAGTGAGGTTGTGGCACATGGCTTGATGTAATGGTTTATGGTATTGGGTTTATGGATAGAGTGATGAATTGTTAGACAAATTTTGATAGTTATATTGGTATATGTATTTGGTATATGGCTGAGGTACATGTTGGGTACATGGTTGAGACAAGTAGTTGATGATTTGGCACATACATGAGGTGTATAGTTGATGATGTTGGTACATCCTGTTGAGTCATAGTTTATGCGTATTTGATGCATGATTGGTAAATATTTGGTGCATGGTTGATGAACTTGTTGATGGTATAGGTTGAGGTACAGGTTGGTGCATGGTTGATGCACTTGTTTATGGTACAGGTTGATTGCATGTTGAGGTACAAGTTGGTGCATGGTTGATGCACTTGTTTATGGTACAGGTTGATTACAGGTTGNTAGTGTGACATTAGTTCCATCATTCTACTTTTATTTCAGGGCGGTTGGACAGGGCAAGGACAGGTGGTTGTAGCCACCATCTGGTTGTACTCGAAGAACATAAGGGGTTGGAGCCTCCTTTTGGTTGTAGCCAGACAATTGGGGAGTTGGAGCTTCCTTCAGGTTGTAGCCTAAGAAACTAGGGGGTTGGAGCCTCCTTCTAGTTGTAGCCAGAGAATTAGGGAGTTGGAGCTTCTCTCAAGTTGTAGCTTGAGAAACTAGGGGGTTGGAGCCTCCTTCCAATTGTAGCTGGAAAACAAAGGAAGTTGGTGCTTCCAATGAATGTAATTCTTAAAGAAATATAAGAAAAAGAATTATGTGGTTTTCTCCCGATTTGGGTTTCCACGTAAAACACTGGTGTACTGTGTATGTGTATGATTTCTCATTTGTTCATTGTTTATTTACTCTGCAACTATTTGATGATAATTCTACATTGATATAACACTTACATTTTATGGTGAGAAAGGAATAAATTACTATATTAGTGATTCACACCCCCTCTCAGTAATCCAACAGTAGCATGGTTTTGAGAATTTTATTGACAACCTCAACCTATCCTTTGGACTGAGGATAGTATGGGAAGGTAAACTCATGGGTGAAGCCTAATTTTGAGGAAAGTTCTGCAAATATCTCATTCTCAAAATGTTTACCATGATCAGAAACTAATTGTTGTGGGACTTTGAACCAGGCAATGACATGGTTGAAGAAAAAACTCATTGTTGTGTCAGCAGTGTTGTTAAATGTGGGCATGGATTCTACCCATTTGGTAAAATAATCTATTTCCATGACAATTTATGTGTGTCCATTACTGTATGGACGATTGAAAGGCATGAAATCGATGCCCCATTTACAAAAGGGGTCGACGTGATGACTAGGTGTAGAAGAGTTGATTGAGCTCATTCTTTGTTTGCATAAAGTTGGAATTTATCGCATCGCTTGACAGCGTGTATGCAATCATGAAACAAAGTGGGCTAGAAGTATCCTTCACGAATGATTTTTTGGGCGGTGTACATACATGAGAGGTGACCACCACAAGCATCATTGTGGAAATAATTCAAGACTCGGTTGACTTCATCGATGGTAAGACATTGCCGAAGGATGTTATCGACCCCTTGTCGATAAAGAATTTCCCTGATGAGGAGGTATCGGGGAGCTTGATCGCGAATTCATTGACAATCATCATAAGAGAGGTGAGACCCAAAATTTTGTGTACGAAGGTATACGTGGAGGTCGTCATACCAGGGGTCATCAAAGGGAATGGGGAAGAGGTGTTCATCGGGGAAATAATTGTTGATGGAGGAAGATTTTTCATCTGAGGAAAAAGTTGTAATGAGTTCAGCTAGGACTAGAGCTTTATTTATTTTGGTAGTAGAGAAATCTAGATTGTATTCCTAGAGGATAATGATCCATTGGAAAAAATTATCGTGGATCTTTCGTTAACTAAGAAATTACTGCATGGGGTTGGAATCTACTACGACCTTGGTAGTTCGAAGCAAAATATAATGTTGCAGTTTCTGGACTGTGGGGACAACTGCTAACGCGTGTTTTTCATCATGATTATACTTCAATGGTAGTCTTGAAAGGTTTTTACTAATGCAATAAATCACATGTTCACACCCATCATCCCCTAATTGGATGAGTACTCATGCGACTGAAACAATAGAGGTTGATAAGTAGAGGATGTAATCGTGATCATAGTATGAGGGACTAATCAAAGGGACATTGGATAAGGCGGATTTTAAATCATCAAAAGTTGTTTGAGCATGTTCATCCCATCAAAATGGAAAATCATGATGCAGTAAGTAGAGAAAACCATGTGTGTGAGTGGCGTAGTCTGGGACAAAGCGATGTAAAAAGTTGGCTTTGGCTTACAAGATCTGCAGTTGGCGTAAAGTCCTAGTTCGTGGAATTGTTTTGATATCTTAGACCTTGAGGGGGTCAACAGTTATGTCATGCTGGGAGACAATGAACCCAAGGAGGCGCCGACAGTGACGCAAAAGACAAACTTGAGGGGGTTCAAGCAGATATTATATTGGCGACATCGTTGGAAAACGATGCGTAAGTCGTCTAAATGTTGGGTTCGCTTTTTGGATTGAGAAACGAGGTCATCAAATAAGCAAGCATGATGTGAGAAAGATCATGAAAAACGTAGGTCATGGCCTATTGGAAAGTAGCACCGGCATTTTTCAATCCAAAGGGCATGACACGATAATAAAAGGTACCCCAAGGTGTTGTAAAATCATTTTTGTATTGATCTGTTGGGTGGATCTAAATTTGATTGTATCCATAGAACCAATCCATAAAGGATAGTGCCTCATGGCTGGCACATTCATCAATTATTTGGTCAATGAAAGGGTTTGGGAAGTTTTCTTTGGGACAAGCGTTGTTGAGGTCATGAAAGTCTCTGCAAATGTAAATAGTTCCCTGTTTTTTGTTAATGGGGATGGGGTTGGAGACCCAAGAAGTGTGCTTCTTGGGGTAAATGAACTCGATCGTGTGTAACTTGTCAATTTTAGCTTTGATAGCTTCATCTTTGGATTGGTGTAAGGGTCGTTTCTTTTGACGAACAAGGATGATATATGGCCATGTGTCGATTCGATGTTCGACTATAGAAGGATCAAGGCCAAGAATCTTTGTATATGACCAGGAAAAAATATCACAGCATTACTGAAACTTAGATTTATAAGCAACGATGTTTTCAGGGGAGCATGCGGTGCCAATGGTGATATCTTCTATGATGTTTGTTTTAATGGAAATGTCAATTTTGATTGTAGGGGAGATGTTGGCCATGTTTCCTTCTTCAAAATCATTGGGGGGAGGAACAAGGTTTTTGAACCACTCAATATGCCCCAAAGGAATAAAATCCTTGGTTTCGATCATGCACAGGGAGGCCTGATCAGGAGGGTGAAAGACCTCTTGTGAGAGGAAAAGTTCTTAATGATGGAGTGCATTCCAAGGGAAATTTGGGGTAGTCAGTTCCTCCAAGATATCTTTGTCACAGTGGAAAATGTGAGAATACAGGGCATCCTGATAGATGGTAGGGGGAACCGTCAACAGAGAAGTGTCAGTGGTATCAAGGGAGGAGGATGTAGAAGGGATATCATGTATGGGGTGTGATGGCCCACTGGACATAAACCAAATGTCAAGACACTGTGGATGATATATCATTTGTTCATGGCTGACAACAAAATATAACAAATGTCAGTAATGTGAGCATCAGTAGGGAGTTTCTGATAGGGCTCAGGCCGAGATGTGTTGCGTATTGTGGCTAATGTTTGGCAGAATTGAGGTAGAGCTGGGCAATGATGAGTGTAATGGCCATATTTTGATCATGTGGCACACTAAAAATTGGTTCGTAACCCTTTCTTGCATGTGGTTGAGGACTTCATAGTAGCAGTGGATATACTTGGTGGAGTGGAAATTAATGGGGTTGCTTTGGTGAGCTAGATAAGTTTGTGTAACTTGGGAAGAGTAGGGCCTTTGTTAGTGGGGTGTCCTTCTATTTCGCATAGTGATCAAGGAGGTTGATCTCAGAGAGGGAGAGGAGCTATGGGCTCTTTATTCCTTCATCTTCCCCTAGTGGTGGTGGTGTTTCCTCCAGTTGGGGGTGAGGGTGGTGTGGTAGAAGCCTGTATTGGGATCTGCATTGGTAATCCCTTTGTCTAAGGAGGGAGAGATGACATAAGAACCATGGAGGGTGGATGGAGCTACCATACAGGGATGGAAAGAACCATGTTGGGAAGGGTGAGGCTAGCATCTACTTGGAAATATTGGATGCCAAGTGGGGGGTAGAAAAAGGGGATTTGGGTAATGGATTGGAGGACTATTTCCCAAACTGGGATTTTCCCTTGGAGGGGGGGCGGATTCCAAGACAAGTGGTGTGGTGGTGTTTTCAGGGAATTATTGAGGTAGTGTTTCTCCGACTGGTGGAACTTATATGTGGGGAGGAGCCTTAGTGAGAGGAGTATTGTCTCTGATGTTCATTCTATTAAAGGAAACTACACACACTTGTGCTGAAATAGAAGGTTTTGGGAGAGGTGGTACTCCATGATAAGTCCCTAACAAAGATGGGTCCTTGAATATTCTAGGACCAATGCCAATGACCATAAAAGAATCTAAGCTAGAACGGACAAGAGGGAGGATGTTATCAATTTTGGAGGAATGATTGAGCTCATAATGTGTAAGTTGGTCCATGGTGACGATTTTCCCATTGTGGGGGAACATTATCGTATGAAACACAGAAGAGGCTATTATCTTCATAGCATACATGTAGCTACATCCAAACAATATATTGTAATCAAGTGGGGCGTCAATAACTTCAATGAAAATCAATATGGTTTTTCCCCGAAGTTCTACAAGGACATTTTGGAAGAGCCCTTCAGGGGATGATGGTCGATGGTCATAAGCTCTCAGGGTGATGGCATATGTTACTAGCTCAGGGGAGACAAGTTTTTTCCATACTACTTTGGACATGATGTATGTGCATGCACCTTCATTGATGATGCACTAATGAATTGTGATGTTCCAGATATTAACTGGTATCTAAAACGGTACCAGAGTGGGGAGACGTGGTTCTCTACTATCTAAATCAAAGGTGATTATTCAAGTATCTGTTGGGTCGACTACCCCCAAGGAAGAAAGAAAGGATTTGTGCTGTGATGGACAGGTTTGTAGGACCTCCAAAATAGACATGGTTGTAGGAGAATGTGCTAAGTCATCGACCAGACTGTAGTTATGGGCTTCCCTAGCATGAGGGTTTTGTACATTCTGTCGTAAAGGCATATGGGGTATACAGGGGTTTGGTTCAGTGTTAGGGCAGGGAATCATAAATGGTTGTCCAACTGTGGTGGGAGATTCTTTTGAGGTGGTTGGGGTAGATTCAAGAGGTAGGCCATATGGACAACTGCATGTTTGCTGAAGAATCTCTTCCTCACTGGTATGGAGGATATTGTGACTGGTTGGATTTTCGGGTTGATTGGGACCTAGGTTTTGATATTTCCCCATTTATGGTGGAGCTGAGTTTATCTCTTGTTGGATATTCATCACACCTTGGTGAAGAATAGGGTTTTGCAAAATTCTCGGGGGTGGTGGTTGCAAATAATGTTGCAGGGCCTGCTGAGGGGCAAGCGGCGTCTGAGGGCATTATTTGTTCATGGATTCTTTCATCTGTTTGTAATCAGCAATTTGGGGGAAGTGGTGAGTATAATGTCCATACTCACCACATAGAGTGTAAGGGAAGTTAGTTATAAGGTTATTATTCTTCCCTTTCCATGGTTGATTTTTATTGTTTCCCCCTTGGGAGTTTTGGTTGCCTTGATTCTGGTTTCCCCCGGTGGGACGATTTTGTTGGGGGTTTCTTCATCCTGGTTCCAGGTTGTTATTGTTTCAATTTTTTCCTTTCTTCTTGGAATTATTAGGATGGTGCACTGGATTTTTCATATTCAACTATTCAAAAGTATGAACCTGTTAAAGGGGAGAGGGTTGAACAAAGTTAACATCGGCATGTGTTTGTCCTAGTGCAGGAGCAACCGACTAGGGGGGACCAAGAAATGGAAAATATGGATTGTCGTGTGGAGATTATCCATACAGAGTATAAGAATTTTAAGGACCTTCACTATTATTGAGATTATATATGGGGGTTGGGGGTGGAACCATAATTGAATAACAGACCAGATGCATCAAGGGTACCAGTGGGGGTCTCTCCAATGACAGAGGGGGAACAACAGGGTATGATTGTTGGTGAATGGGAGGAGGGTAATAAGATTTCCCTCCATATGGTTGAGGGCACTGATTTTCACCATAAGTAGGGACAGGTGGTCATAAGGTTTGAGGTGTGTCATAGAATCGATCAACACATCTACAATAAGGAAACCTTAGGTTTGTCCTGTCAAAATGGTAAGGGCCTCGGTGCGTAAGGAAATACTATGTACAAGTAACCTGATTGGGCATATATGAGGTCTAATTGTTTGGCCTTGTTGATGTCTTCTTCTTATGATTGAGGTAAAGTGGATGCTACATCTTTGGAAATAACAGAGACGAGCGATTTAATAAACCAATCAATTCGTTGTTCTTTGGTGATTTTTGATTTACACAAACTATGTCACCACTACCATTCATGGATGTGGTCAGCGATATGGATAGAAGTGGTTTACTTGAATTTAGACAGAAGTTCCAACCCAGTATCGTGATGAACTGGTAATTGGAAAAAGGAAAAAAATGCCGTGTCCAATGGTTCAAAGGTCACATGGGACCCTAATTTTTCCTCCACATACCATTTGTCTTATGAACCACTGAGAGTTCTTTGAGAAAACCTTGAGCATATGGAATCAACCATGATGTTGTATGAGGAGTACCATAATTGGAAGGTCATAGCATGGTTAGTGAGGTCTTCCCCTAGTTTTCCTTCAAACTTCAGAATGTTTGAAGGAAATTTGGTAGGCATATTGGGCCAAGTGGCATCATGCAAAATGGGACCATTCATGAGTTTAGTTAAATCGGGAATGTTAAGGGATGCCAAGTATGGCATAGGGGGATTTGGCAGAGGATTAGTTCCGTCCATTGGGTGTGTAGGTAATGGACTTGTCCCTTGAGAGGGATTTTGTGGGTTTGTACTTCTTCCTGGAAAATAAGTTTGTCCCCTGCCTCCTTGTGAAGGAGAACCAATAGATGTATTTCCTTGGGTATTTGACCCAAGCAAAGTGGAACCAAGTAAATCTGATCCCAAAATAGTAGCACTCACTGGGGTGTGATATGGTTGAGCCGGTGAGTTGGCGAGACTAGGGACTCCTCCTATAATAGGAGGGAGATTCTGCAAGTGTCTAGAATGACAGGGATTATGTGGTTCCCCTATGGTTCCAACTAGCAAAGTGAATGTGTGCAAATGGTGACAAGAGAGAAATAAATGAACAAGAGATTTTTATATTTTTTACCTTCACAAAATAGTGTACATCACAATTGCATGTAATCAAATGAACATCATACATAAATTAACTGTAAATTAAACAAGAATGTGGATAGGTGGATTTTTTTAATGTGGGGAACAAACAAAAATAAATGCTCGTGTCCTAAAATACCTATCGTCCTTCCCCTCAATTTAGCATCGGGCCTTCCAATAGCACTCGACAGTGGGGTCTAAAGCCATTGGAAAAGGAACTAGTGAAGGTTTAAGTAATCAGTTATAATGAGGGGTAGAGGGTGCACATCCCAAAAGAACTAGCGATATTTCCCAATAGCCACACAAAATATTATCAAGGTGTGATTGCAACCCACAACTGCCACCTGGTTATATGTCCTATGTTTGGCCACTAAGTACCTCATTCAAAGTGAAACATTTATATTTTCAGTCTAAAAAATGGGTCACGGGATGGATACCCTCACAAGAGTTGGGTGACTCAAGGAGGGATGCACAGAACAACCAAACCTTGGCCTTCGACCCTTCACAGGTATCTCCATACCTTATGTTATAGGAACACTTGACTTGAAGGATTTGAAAGATCCCTATTCTCAACATCTATTGTTTTAAAATGTAAGAACCTAATAATGGGGGGTTATTTGGATGCCTACCCACGAGATCCTACCTAAACTAAAAAATATATTTTGGCACCTCCTATGGAGGAAAATTTAGTGTGTTCTTAAAAAAAAAAATGTGGTGGGCTGAGAGATTGTGGTCATGGACCAACCTCATTTGAATTAAATTGGTGTGGATAATTTCTAAAGAATTAATTGGATCGTTTGGAGTTCCTTTTGAAGTACTTTGTGGGTACTTAAAAAAGAAATCTTACTTCGACCTCCACTATTCTAATAGAAACTATGTGTGTGATTAGCGGCTTTGTGTACAAGAAAGTGTGAAATGTGCAAAATATTTTTAATAAGTTAAGTGTAAGATTGCATCATGTGGACTTCCTATGGTCCTTACAAATCTTCTTACCTAGCTTACTATGTTTCTTTGGTACAACCTTGGGGAATATTTAAAGCCCTAAAGAACTAGCAATGTGGACATATGGGTCCTTACTTGATCCTTTAAAGTCCCTAGAATGTTGTTTGTACTAAGAAATCTTTTGAAACTATCCTAGGATTGTAGACATGTTGGCATGTATGAGCCCGTTACTTGATCCTTTAAACTTTCCTAGAGTGTTGTCTAAACTAAGAAAGATTTTTGAAACTATCTTAAGATTGTAAACATGTGGGCAGGTATGGGCCCTTATAAATATTTTTAAGATAATTTTCAAAACTAAGAGGTACCCTAGGGTGGTTTTATCCTCTCCTAATGATTTTTTAAGGGAGATGAAATTTCCTTTCAAGCACCTTTTATGATTCCCGAGATAACACTTGGGTGTGGGGGAAGAGAATACTTGAGGGTTAAAATTGATTTCTAGTCCCAAATTAGTTGATTGTGTTTTGAAAAAGCAATAATCTTAACTCAAAGTTTCAAATGGAAAATGAGCCATCCATGTGGCAACAAAGGAAAGAGAAGAATTGTGATTCTTTTTACCCATATGTGCTTATGTTATCTAACCTTCCTTGTGAGGAAGGACTCTAAGTGAAGTGTGATTTCTTTAAAAAGTGCAGGAAATTAAAATCTGAAGCCAAGGGGCCCTCAAACCACTCATAAAACCCTTAAAATTTGCCAAAAATGGAACTTGTGTGTGGGTTGTAGTTCTAACAGTCGCACTAAGCATGTAGAATTCACACAATGTGTAGGTTTATGAAGGTTTTTCTGTGCACAGAGTGCATAATGCACGTATGTGTGCCTCGAAAGATGTGCATTGTCTGTCACATGTCAGGAAATAAATTTCCAAATGAAATTCTCTCACCTTGGCTCTAAATTCTGACTTTGGAAGGTTGTATTAGGCTGGTTTTGGTACCTGCATATCCAATCAATTAGAAAGAAGTGCTCTCAAGACTTAAATAGGGAGGAATTTGATTCACAATCCCCAGTATGGTAGCCAATATGTTGTGTTGGTTTTTCCACATGGGTGAGCTAAAAGCACAACACTTACTTGCCTAGTTAAGTCATCTAAACAAGACATAGGTTTGTGAGTTGATTAGATAACTAAATACACATGAAACAAGGAAATACAACTAAAAACAAAGAGAAATAAATGTTAGAGAAGCTTGCAAGAACTAGAACCATGAAAAACAAAAAATGACAATCATATAGCTATCAATGGATCAATATATTGATAGGCTAACACTGTAGAGAAAGGCAGGGACTTATGAATCCCCTATTCCTCCTTGGGATGTCTCTTGAGTTCCCTAATAGATATATCTTATCTTCATACAATGGCAAGTGAAAATGGTGAAGAAATACATTGTCAATCCTCTCAAGAGGTGAGTGGAGTGGCCCTTGCTATAGTTCTTGAATGATTCAAAGAGAAAAGAGGATTCTCCAAGAAGAATTCTTGCAATATAAAAATACCTTGAAGTTCTTGTTTTTCTATCACACCCATGGCACATATTTATAGTGTCCATTCATGGAAAGATACAACTAGTTCATAGTGTGAATAAGGGACCTTTTAGGGCACTTCCTATCCTTTGACCAGCCTCCAAGCTAGATTTCTCTTAGATATGAGTGTCAAATCATGTTGGGGGTCGGACTCGAAGTGGTTGATAGGCTAACAAGATTCATAAATGCATTTTTCATGAGAAGTGCACAGACTTTCTTGTAGAAATTCGCGCATCTTGTGCACAGTGCGCGATTAGGGTTGTGTTAGCCCACACATTCTACATATAGTGCGTGTGCTTCCTCTGATGAATTTGTGCACTTTAATTTTTGAACCAAGTGTATAGTTTTGTGCCTTTTTGATGGATTTTGGTGTTGTAGGTGTACTAATTGTTGTTGGCATTGATTTCTTTCCTCAACCATTGTGTGCAACGATTTTCAATGATACCAAAAATTATCCAAATAATTTATGAATGTGCAATGTTGGTTAGTTCTTTGTTTGGTGTGTTTTCAGAGTTGTCATTGATGGCAAATAAAGATGGATGAGAGAAGAGAATTGAAAATATGGAAATAGAAGAAAGGAGGAAAACAAATTTCCAACATCGCGAAACGTGAAGTCCCAAAATACGAAGAGGAGATCTGGGTCATCGGATCACTGAAGTTCATGGACCATTGATCTAGCATGACGAAGTTCAGAGTTTGGGAGTTCAAACAATTGGAGAAAGGAAGTGAGATAAATTTCAAGTTTGTGAAACGCAATGTCTCGATGTGCTTGGACTCAAGTCATAGCAAGAGGTCACATTAGCAGAGAATAAGGGAAGGATCTAGCATCACTAGGCTCTACTTTAGACATCAAGAGTTGGTACAGCCAGGATATCTCACATCAGAATATCTGAAGCACGAAGTTTCGAAGAACCTTTTTGATTGGCAAGTGGTCATGTGGAGAGGTATGTTGCGCCTAGTGCTTGTTTGCACGGGTAAATTCTACGAGGACCTATGGATCAAAAAGCCCCTGTGTGTATAATCCAACGACACAGATTAAATAGACAATCTGTTCAAAGGGTTTGTGTTTGACTTCATGATTTCTTGATCAATTATGATTAAGCTATACGAACTAAATCATTGTTCTTGGGCGTTATAGATTCATAGTGTAACGGATTATGATAAAAAACATAAAGGAAAAATGTCATGACAGAGTGAGGTTGGTTGTTTTTCTCTGAAAAAAGAATGGAACCATATGCAATGAAAATGACAGTATGAACAGAGTGAGAACAAATTCAGAGATGAAGAACAAAAGTGGGACAGAGAAGAAGTGGTGAAAAGAGTAGAATGCACAAGAACCTAAGAGAATGAGAAGAATAGA
>JASDQU010681831.1:30122-46546 GCA_032191745.1 Picea mariana | reverse complement strand
TCTTCCGTTAAAATTGTCCAAGTGACGAGTGATTTGCAAGAACAAAGTCATCGATACCATACAAATTGATTAGGTTCTAAATATAAATAAGCAATTCGTACCTTTTGTGTATGTGGCACATTATGGAGATCAAAGAATTGCTCCATCTGAAGTATCCATGTGATTGGGTCCTTGCCATCAAACTTCCTCATATCAATCTTAGGAATGTGGTTGGTCTTCAAACCAAAGTTGGAGTTTCTCCATTCTTGATTCACCTTCCTTGTGTCCTCATTATGAATTTCATGGGATGCATTTTCACTTTCATATGTCTTCTCTATTATGAAATTTTTCAATACTTCCATGATCTCCCGTTTTAAACCCTCCATCATCTCTTGTAGTTCATCTTTTGTAAATATCTTCTTTTGTAAATCATTTATGTCCCTACGCATTTCTTCACCTTCATCAAGAGTCCAAGTAGGATTTTTTGATGGCTTAGTTGGTGTAAACGTTCCCTTTTTGGGTGGCATGTTGGCCAAGTATCACTTTTGAACCTTGATTTTGAGGTGGTTCTACTAGACAATATTTCTTCTGTTGTATCTCCCAAGTTTCGGCCCTTCTGAGTATGAAACCTTCTTTTATGTAGTTCTCTGATATTTCTTCTCTACAATGCCATAGGTCTGATCAAAATTGGATGTGCCAAGTGGAATTTACGGTAACTTCCCCACAGCTTGTCGATTTTTGGCCTTTCCAGGAGATCTCACTAGTATAGCATTCCCCGCACAAAATAATTGATATAAAATTCTGAAACTTGCACCCAAAATACTATAGACTGTCCACGATTCAATGCAACCTGTCCCACTCAATTTGGATACTCTAGGAAGAAGTTATGAATGTTTTACCTAGAACACCTTCTTGAGACGAGTCAATAGGACTAGTCAGATACCCTATGTTACACAAGGTGTATCTACAAATGTAAGATGACCCAGAAGCAAAATTTTTTTCCATAGATACCTTAATAATTTCTGTAAATGGCCTCTAGAGTGCAGGGTCTGAAACATTACAGAAAATTTTTTATAGCGAAAATTCCACAATGACTCAGTTCAAGATGATTCCAGAACCCTATCTTGTACAGGCTGTATCTCTGAAATTATAAGGCCTCGGGAGCTGAATTTTGAACCCAACGTACCTTGATCTGTCTAATAAATATCCTCCAAGCCGTTCCTTCTAAAACATTGTAGAAAAAAATTTATAGTGAAAATTCCAAGGTGTCTCATATGTAGCAGCGAAACCCCAAGACCTTGAGCTCTGATACCATATGTTAAGAACCAAATATCAATATAGCATAGAAAAGCCTTATAAAAAGTACTCAACGCCTTGAAAAAGAAATAATTTTAGATAATAAGCCTCTTCAAGGGGGCAACCTCCTTTTACCCCACTTAAATGTTCAAGTACCAGATGATTCGAAATGAAAATGTCTCCTTGGTATATATAGGAGACTAGGAGGTATAATTACAACTAATGGCATAAAACCGACATAAATAAAATAACATTACTAATATAATATGCCCCAATTAAGGGGTAATGAGCCAATATTAGGGCTTAACAAACAATGAGACATACATATAATCTTTAATGACATATATAATTATTACAAAGCTATTGATATTTGCAAGAAAGTTCATGCCTCATATATTCTACAATACATCAATTGTCAACATGAAAATGTAGCCAATGTAAATATGACAAGAGGCATGCTAAAGGGAAAAAATATCTCTAACAACTTATATGTTGAAGTTATCTATACTTATTAGAAGCCATTGGAGACATGAAAGACATCACACTTGAATATGCATGAAATAAAATACAACCATAGGGAAATCATCTCAAAATGCACATGTGTCATAAGCATAATCTAAAACAAATATCTGTGTTTGTAGGGTACAATTAAGAGTTCAAAACATACAAACTCTTCCAATTTATAAAAGAAAGACATAGTAAGAAATGAGATTCCATAATGTGTATTGATCCCGCTAGTATGAATCCCAAGCTCATGCATATTTTCCTTTTCTACAAACATTGCATCACATTTAGGTAATTCCTTGAAATAGGTAGAATTGTGTGCCACTTTTCATTTCTTAAGAAACTACTTTGTCCCCCCTTCAATTATTCAAAAAAATCATTTTTCGAATTGTTAATTGGAAAAACCAAACTACTTGGGAAATTTTTCACATGGAGAGAGGGTGGGGGTATTCTTAGCCCCGCCTCCATTAATGAAAATTTTCAAAATTGTACAAAATTTCACAATTGTTTTGCTAAATTTTCACAAAATTAAATGCAAGTGGTGGTTGGTGAAGAAATCCATCTTCCATAGTTATGAGGGCATGGGGGTTGAGTACAAACATCATGAGGAATGTAAGAGACTCCATCGTCATAGGAATTTGAACCTCCTCTATTCCCATGCACTCTCTTCCATGCTAATTCAAATTGGCCCAAACACTATCACCATTCTTATGCCAACTCACTCATTCTTGTGATCCAAGGAATTGTTATTCAAACCCATTCTTACTATCTCTCTCAATATTTTAAGCATTCTATCATGTCAACACACCTATTAAGTTATGGAGCTACATTATGAAGTCAACAACTAAGATTCGAACATGTAGAAGACCAAATAGAGTTGTGAAACAGAAGATAGTGGACTTTAGAAGAGAGATGAAAGGTTATAGATGATCATAGAGGCTAAGTTATTTAGGAAACCATCCATTTCCCGATAGTTTACTATTCATTGAGTGCTCAAGGGACAAGGTATAAATTTTCTAGGTTATTCTTGAAGGTTGACATCAAATTACACTCTTGTTGCACACACTAAAGAGAATTGGAGGGAAGAAGATTCATGAGGCACTATGAATAGAGAAGGGAAGTATCTTCCTTGTGATCTATGGGGCAGTGGAAAAGAGTGCAAGGCTATGCTAGTTGGATGGTTTCCTCGAGTATTCAGTGGTAAACAATTGGGATAAGCTTGGAAGAAATTAGGTTGGGTGAGTGACTTGAGAGTCCTTGACCAGTTTCTTTCGGCCTCACGGCCTCATAATTTGGCTTGGAGGTGGAATTTACAGTGAATTCCTAGGGTTGGGTGAAAAATTTCTCGCGATCAACCAATTTCTTGGACAATTATGTTTAAAAGATAAGCGTTCCATCTCTTCCTGAATTCATGTTTATGCAGTTACGCTTGTGCTTTATTAGATATGAATTTAGAAATGGAATTCATGGTTATAGGAAGTTTTGCATGCTTGGATTTTTTCCTTTCTTAGTTTCTCACTTAAGTGAGTTTGAATAGCCTTAGAGTATTGGCTTCCAACTTATACTGAGTACTTAAAATTCAAGCCATTTAGGACTTGAGTAGTTTGAAATACTTGTATATGCTGGCATGGTCGTAGGGAAAACACCAACATGGAACATGATTTTTTGAATAGGCCTTAAAATCTTCTAAGTTCAAATTCTATTTGAAGCTTGCAATCATGTGTATTTGAGTTTGGACTCTTTGTTGACTGTGAAGTCGGGTATAACTTTGAAATAGGGCCTGAAATCCTTTTACATTAGGATTAAGGTCTTGGAGGAAGGCCAGTTGACCTCCTTTCCTTGTTGTTTTCGAAGTCAGATAGAACTTAAAAAGGGCTTGATGGCCTTACATCTTGTTTGTAATTGCTTCAAATTGTATCTTTCATAGTGGTTCGATGGCCCTTTTTCCTTGCTTTTCAGTTATTACTTCAAATAAGGTTAAAGACCTTTCCTTCACAGTTAAGGAAAATCTTTGAATTAGCCTAAAGGGTTTTCTTTGAAGATTGAGGGTTATGTTTCAAAGTGGCTCTATGAAGTATGGGCTAAATTTTTGAAGAGGTCAATGGTTGTCATCTTTCAAGGTTGTCCCACTTCTTTGAAAGAGGCTTGGAGATGTAATTTTAAATTATTGGGTGTATCTTTGAAATAGGCCCAATGGATCATCTTTGGAAAGGCCTCAATGAAATTTTCACTTAAAATCAAGCACAACATTGAAATGTGGTCAATGGAGAATTTCTAAGAACACCTAATGGGGCACAACTTTGAAATGTGGCATGTTATCGCTTAATTTGTAATTTTCCCAAAGGAAAAGGCTAAAGGAGGGAAAATTGGCATAACAGGAGGTTGTCCTATCATTGTCACCTTAATATGACACCTCTTTCTATTTAGGGATGATATCCCAGGGGAGATGTCCCTGATGACCTGGGGGTTTGAGAAGGAAAAGGCTGAACTATCAAGAAAAGATATCCCTTCTCACAAGTCACACATGTCATAAAGTCCCAAAGTTTTAGTAAAAGAAGCAATGATATGCTTAAGGGTACCTGCCCAGAACAAAGCAACAAGAAAACACTATTTTTTGCAAGTACAATTTGATGATAGTGCTTCCTAAAACCTTGGACTTGTCAATGAAAGCAATAAGTTGATACAAGATGAAGCAAACAAAAATTCTATAACAGCAATGTATATAAGATGATGGCTTCACAATCAATGCCTTCAATAAGCTTCAAAATGACCCAAAATCATAATCTAACAATAGCAATATACTAGCACTTGTTAGAAGCTAATGAGGCAATGTAAAAATCAACTTTTGCAATTACTTTTAAGAGCTTTTACTGCTGTAATAATTGGTTGTAGCTTACTTTTGTAACAGAAACAAGAATTTTAGTAGATTAGCATAATCTAGGGTTAGGAAAGGTTAGTAGGTAGCTTGAGGTAAAAGTTTTAAGGGTTGTTCTCATCAATCAATCAAATATAAGGTCTAGATCAGTTTCTTTAGGGCTAATGGAGTCAATTTTTGCAGCAACAATATTGAAGGAATCAAACGATAATGTGTGAGCTAAGGAAAAAGAGGGATGATGGTTGAGGTGTTGGTAACCCAATGCCTCAATCAACAAGCCCTAGAAGGGAAATGACTACTAGGAAGTAGGTAACCCTAGGCCCTAGCGATTTTCCTTCTTCTTTAGCTCAAGCTTGAAGTAAATAATGGCTTGATGAAGCAAATGATACTAGATTGCTACAATGGTAGGGCTCTAGCACAATGCTTCAAAGGGTAGGCTTTCTAGCACAATCTAGTAGGTGAAAAGTTATTAAGACAAGGATAATAACATGTGCTTGATCTCTTAGGGTTTTAAGATAGCAATTTCATAATCTTGGAAAAATGCAAAGTAAATGTACTATAACCATTCAAAGTAAAGAAGAATCGCAGAAATTCACTTACATTCACCAAGAATAATCTAGAAATTATCCTAGTTGACTACTTTCCACCAAGAAAAATGCCAAAAACACCAAAATTAGCCTCCTCCAAGAGTTGCGCACCACTTAAATTCAACCAAAGAGCCTTAAAGGAGACGAATTTCAGTCCTCAATTGTGTGAGTGAAAAAATGATGAAAAAATACAAGGGAAAAGTACCTTATTTATACAATCAAAATGACCTTTAATTACAAAATTAGGTCAAAAAGGCCGACATGAAGAATTTACATGAGAAAATCCAATTTTACATAAATTTGTCAAATAAAACCCTAGATTAAGCTCTTTAGGGTGATGCTAGCCTCCTTGATGGAACCTTATCCCTCCAAGTGAAACATTGGGGCTCAAAACCCCTTTGGAGCTACCACACGTGCCAACCGATGTTGTCCTCAAATTGGGTGCCTCAATTGGGTGACGTCAAGGGCCTTCAAGGTTAAACATCATGGTGGGAGGGCAAGACCCCCCTAGGTCCAGGCCTGCTAGGATGTCTCTATTGGAATGTCCTCCTCTCTCTTCGGTGCAAGGCTTTGGTATATGTCTACTCGTTGCTGGGGTCTCATCATCCATCTGGTGGGATTTATCCCTATGGAGGTCCGAGCTAATCATCTCCCCATATGTACCTCTCCGTCGGGCATGGTCCTGCAACAAAAAAAAGTATTCCCTCCATGGGCTCATAAGTCACAGGGATCATAGCAATGTTAATCACATACAATAATCAAGTTACCCAAACATGTGCATAAAACCCCCCTTTCCTAGACAAGTGCTCAAAGACATTATGCTTTTCTACAAGCCAAATTTGGATAGGGTTTCAGGATGTCCTATTGGGATAATTCTCCTTAGATGTGGGATGTTTCCAAGTGAAGACCAATGTAGGTCATGTAAGTGCATGAGATGGTATGGGGATGTTTAGGCAATGGGTGTAGTGATGACAGGGGAATGTAGGGCTTACCCGTGGATGCCTCTGAAGAGGGTGAGCTACACCTTGTCATGGATGAAAATGTTTCCAAGCCAATTCAATTCCTTTTTACCTTTTTATCTTATTACTTTTTCTTTCAAGATAATAGCTAGGGGACACTACCCTAGCGTGATGACCAGTGGTGACAGTGTTACCCACAAACATTTCATAGAGATGATAAGGTTGGCTCATGATGAGACCGCCTTTCTCTTGGCTATTCCACCAAGATCCACTACCCTAGCGTGGTGACGATATGAATGGTAGTGTCATACTGCTACATTCCCATGGACCTAATAGGCTAGCTCGTGATGAGACCCCCTATCCTCCAACTAGGTCTTGAGTTTATTTGTTTTATGGGTCCCTCCTTTTCTTACTGAGAATCCTTTTATTGCTTTCTTGGGGATCCGTGGGCGAAGCATATGAAGGTTTTGTTATTTTTCTTTTTTCTTTTTCCAGCTACTTTTACCCTCTGGTCCTTTAGCCCCTTCTTCCCACAAGGCAAGGTACAACCCTTTGTTAGCTTGGAAAACCCAATGCCCGAACCAATGCAGGGGATGGATGAGAGGAAAGATGATGAAAGTGATAAGTATGGTGGGAATGAATGATGACCTTTCATGAACCCAACCAGTGTCAACTCACTCCTAAGGGAACCAACTTGCTATGGAATCCTGTCATCCCCCCAAGGTGTGGACAAGTCAAAAGGCATAAAGTCCAAGAAAACGTCATGAAGAAAAAGAGAATTAAATGCACATATTCAAATGTTTTGAGAATCATAGTGACACATAACATGATACCCAGACTCATTACCTCATGGAGAAAGACCCATTGCTGCTAAAGGACCAGGCCGATGGGATGGATGTTGTTGTTGTTGATAGTATGGAGGCACTGGAGAAAAAGGATGGGCCCTCTAGGGTCAGGATCAAGTCAATATGGCGCTCAATACTCCATGTCTAGGACCTGTGGGCCTTGAGACATAATCTCCTTAGTTATCCCTAGGTTAGGGGATAACATCTAGCTCCAACTCGGGGACATGTGCTCACCATAGAGTGCGTGAGAACCTCAACATCTATGGTATGACCTGTGACCTGCTAGATATCAAAAAAATCTATTAGTAATCATTTGGGGTGGTGATATCAATACTAGCTCATATATAGTACAATAAAGTGAAAGTAAGCAAGCATATATACAAATGAAATACAAATACTCTAGCATGAAATGCAGATGGTATATACAATGAATGAAAAATTCCTAATTACTTACCACTAATTACTTGTTGGTTGAATGCTAGGTGTAGTCAAATAGCCAATGAAACCATCCTGGCAATGTCTCATAATACCTGCCTTTGTTCTTCATCATAAATGAAACCAATGATAAGTCAAGAACATGAGTTAGAACATGTATCATATCATCGGGAATCATAGAGTCCAACTCATGGAGGAAGGTGGGAAGGAAAGAATGGTGCCAAGTCAAACTCTCAGGAAAGTGCTCAATCCATCTCAGAAAGGGATCGTGGAAAGTCAAAGGTTCAATAGACTGAATCAAAGAGTCTGAAGGTTGGCCACCTCGGACGTCTTCACAATCTAAGGCCTGGGAAGGGACTGGAAAGAACTTAAAGGATGACTGACAATTTCTTAAGGGGAAGCTGGAAGACTGTGATAATAAACTTCTTCTTAAGGTACCCAACCTTACCCTAAAATCCAAAAGGAGGCTTTGTCCTACAGAAGACTTGGCATAAGGGACATGTTTACAAACTATACCCTCAGTGACATAGTGAGGTAGAGTTATCAGAGGGAGGTATAAAATCTTATCACAAGTATCTTGCTTCAGGCAACCAACTTCCTCACTCTTATCAAGATCTGAGCACAACAATGGTTGATAATTTTATTCATAGAATAAATCCGAATGATCAGAGGAGTACTCATCAAAATCCTCAAGGTATGACCGAAAATCATCAGACGAATATAGGACTAGGTCATCCCTAGGTGTTTGGAAAGTATCTATAATTATATCATCTCCTTGTTTCCAATTGTCAAAATTAGTAACCTCATATGATAGTTGTAAAGACAACTTTTGGAAATGACCTTCAATGTCATAAATGGGATTCTCATTAGAACCAATAACATCTCACTTATGCCTTCCAACATGTATGAACTCGTCAATATTATCAACAATGTCACTACCTTTTTCATAACATGAATGCTATAATGCATCGAAGGGATCCTCTAGTACCTCTTCTCTTTCCAAATCGTAAAACAAAGCATCATCAAAATCTTGTAAAGGAAGGTAATTCACCGTGTTTATTTCTTCTTGTGCAGGATCTTTGAGGACTTGGGTGACTTCATCAAATGAAACAACGTGCATCATCATTTTATCCTCGTGACTTGCCCCTACATCTTCAATTGTACAACAAGGAGGATCTACCTTGCCTGAGGATTCCATTTCTACTTCACTCTCTGAATCATAGAATAAGGTATTATCAAAATCCTGAAAAGGAAAGTGACTAACCTCATCCTCTTCTTCTTGTGTAGGAAAAATTTCATTTTTTATGGCGTCATCAGAGGGAGGAGGACACATCAATACTTCATCATGGTTTTTAATATCCTTAGGTCCTAGATCCTCGACAATGTCTTCATTATTCTTGGAAAAAGAATGAGTAATCCTATGCTCTTCCTTGTGGGATTGGAAAACCTTGTCATGATCCTTCTCCTTAGCCTCTTGTTGGTTAATGATTTTTTCCCCTTCTTCTCGAAAATCATCAGTAAAGGTCTCAAGGGAAACTAATCTCTCCAAACTAAGAGTATCTAGGGTAAAGAGGTGTCTTTCCTTGGACAAGGAGATATTTGACTCTATTTCTCTATCCATGTCATGATATTCATGGAGTGTTATTGGGCCCTTTTTACTGAGGTGAAACCCTAAATGAACTAAGAGTGCATTGGTATAGAGATAAATGAGGTACTTGTATTCAGGATGATGGCTTCCAGGAATTCAAAATAGCAGGTCCTCAAACCTATCTTGGAAATGTTTGATAGTCTCATTCTTAGTTTTCTTTATTTGCTCGATTCTTTTTAGTAGTATTGGGTTTTCCTCCAACTTAATACCCCATATTTTGAGAAAGGTTTCTTCCAATTGGTCCATAGATGTGATGCTAGCATCAAGGATCCCATCATATCACTCCCTAGCATTGCCATGAAGAGTGGCAGAGCAAATGTCCAGCATCATCACTGATAGGGTGGAGTTGAAATAAATCCCAAAACTCACCCATGTAATATTCGACTCTCTCCCCATCTCTACCAGTGAATCTAGGGAGCTATTTCTTGTACTTCGGGGGCATTTTTCGAGGGTATCCCAAAATTTTACTCATGTCTAGAGGTTTCAAATTTCTCGGGTCCCATTGAGAAGTCATGGTTGGTTTTGTCATTAGTGGAGTCACCAGAGAATTTTCTTGAAACTATCAAAGGGATGAGGGGATCACCCTCAGTGGAGTTGCCAGGTAAGCTTTTCAATGTAAAGGATTTTGAGAAAGGCTTACCAAAAAAGTGTCGTCTTTGAGGAGAATTGAATCAGTGTTCCTCGACAATGACGCCAAAATGTTATCGCACAATTTGTACTTGTCCCAAAGGAAAAGGCTAAAGGAGGGAAAATTGGCATAACAAGAGGTTGTCCTATCACTGTCACCTTAATAAGACACCTCTTTCTATTTAGGGATGATATACCAGGGGAGACGTCCTCGGTGACCTGGGGGTTTCATAAGGAAAAGGTTGAAGTATCATAGAATGATATCCCTTCTCACAAGTCACACATGTTAGAAAGTCCCAAAGTTTTAGAAAAAGAAGCAATGATATGCTTAAGTGTACCTGCCCAGAACAAAGCAACAAGAAAACACTATTTATTGCAAGTACAATTTGATGTTAGTGCTTCATAAAACATTGGACTTGTCAATGAAAGTAATAAGTTGATACAAGATGAAGAAAACATAAATTCTATAACAACAATGTATATAAGATGATGGATTCACAATCAATGCCTTCAATAAGCTTCAAAATGACCCAAAATGATAATCTAACAATAGCAATATACTAGCACTTGTTAGAAGCTAATGAGGCAATGTAAAAATCAACTTTTACAATTGCTTTTAATAGATTTTAATGCTATAATAATTGGATGTAGCTTACTTTTGTAACAAAAACAAGAATGTTATTAGATTAACATAATCTAGAGTTAGAAAAGGCTAGTAGGTAGCTCGAGGTAAACGTTTTAAGGGTTGTTCTCATCAATCAATCAAATATAAGGTCTAGATTACTGTCTTCATGGCTAATGGAGTCACTTTTTGTAGAAACAATCTTGAAGGAATCAAATGATAATGTGTGATCTAAGGACAAAGAGGGATTATGGTTGAGGTGTTGGTAACCCAAGGCCTCAATCAACAAGCCCTAGAAGGAAAAAGACTACTAGGAAGTAGGTAACCCTAGGCCCTAGCAGTTTTCCTTGTTCTTTAGCTCAAGCTTGAATTAAATAATGGCTTGATGAAGCAAATGATACTAGAGTGCTACAATGGTAGGGCTCTAGCACAATGCTTCAAAGGGTAGAATTTCTAGCACAATCTAGTAGGTGAAGAGTTATTAAGAGAAGGACAATAGGATGTGCTTGATCTCTTAAGGTTTTAAGCTAGAAATTTCATAATCTTGGAAAAATGAAAAGTAAATGTACTATAACCATTCAAAGTAAATAAGAATTGTAGAAATTCACTTACATTCACCAAGAATAATCTAGCAATTAGCCTAGTTGAAGACTTTCCACCAACAAAAATGCCAAAAACACCAAAATTAGCTTCCTCCAAGAGTTGCGTACCACCTAACTTCATCCAAAGATCCTTAAAGGAGATGAATTTCATAGCTCACTTGTGTGAGTGAAAGAATGATGAAAAACTTCAACGACAAAATCCCTTATATATACAATCAAATTGACCTTTAATTACAAAATTAGGTCAAAAAGGCCGACATGGCCAGTTTACATGAGAAAATATAATTTTACATAAATTTGTCAAATAAAACCCTAGATTAAGCCTTTTAGGGTGACTTCATGCCTCTCCTAGGGTGACGTTATCCTCCTTGCTGGAATGTTAGCCCTCCAAGTGAAACAGTGGGGCTCAAAACACCTCTGGAACTGCCACACGTGCCAACCAATGTCGTCCTCAAGTTGGGTGCCTCAACTAGGTGACGTCAAGACTCTGGATGATGATGTCAAGAGCTGTCAAGGGCCAACATGATGGTGGGAGGTCAAGACCCCATGGGTCCAGGCATACCAGGTTGTCTCTGCTAGAACATCCTCCTCTCTCTTCAGTGCAAGCCTTTGGTATATGTATGCCCCTTGTTGGGGTCTCAACATCCATTTGGTGGGCTTTCGCCCTATGGAGGTCAGAGCTAATCATCTCCCCATATTTACCTGTCCATTGTTCATGGTCCTGCAACAAAAACAAGTACGCCCTCCATGGTTTCATAAGTCAAAGGGATAATAGCAATGTCAATCACATTTAATAATCAAGTTACCCAAACATGTGCATAAAACCCCCCTTTCTCAGACAAGTGCTCAAAGATGTTATGCTCTTCTATAAGCCAGGTTTGGAGAGGGTTTCAGGACGTCCTATTGGGATAATTCTCCTTATATGTGGGATTTTTCTAGGTGAAGACCAATCTAGGTCATGTAAGTGCATGAGATGGTATGGGGATGTTTTGGAAATGGGTGCAGTGATGATAGGGAAATGTAGGACTTACCTATGGGTGCCTCTGAAGAGGGTGAGTTGCACCTTGTCATGGATGCAAATGTTTCCAAGCCCATTCAATGCATTTTTACCTTTTTATCTTATTTGTTTTTCTTTCAATAGAATAGTTGGGGGACACTTCCTTGGCTTGGTGACCAGTGGCGACAGTGTTACCCACAAGCATTTCATGGATATGAGAAGGTTGGCTCATGATGAGATCCCCTTTCTCTTGGGTATGCCACCAAGAGCCACTACCCTAGCGTGGTGACCAGCTGAATGGTAGTGTCATACCGCTACATGCCCATGGACCTAATAGGATGGATCGTGATGAGACCCCCTATCCTCCAACTAGGTCTTGAGTTTATTTATTTTATGGGTCCCTCCTTTTCTTACTGAGAAGCCATTTATTGCTTTCTCGGGGATCCTTGGGTGAAGCATTTGAAGTTTTTACTCTTTTGGATTTTATCTTTTTCTAGCTACTTTTACCCTCTGGGCCTTTAGCCCCTTCTTTCCACAAGGAAAGGTACAACCCTTTGTTAGCTTGGAAAACCCAATGCCCAAATCAATGCAGGGGATGGATGAGAGGGAAGATGATGAAAAGTGATAAGTATGGTGGGAATGGAAGATGACCTTTCATGAACCCACCCAGTGGTAACTCACTCCTAAGGGAACCAACTTGCTGTGGCATCTTGTCATTCCCCCCAGGTGTGGATAAGTCAAAAGGCATAAAATCCAAGCACACGTCATGAAGAAAAAGAGAATTAAATGCACATATTCAAATGTTTTGAGAATCAGAGTGACACATACCATGATACCCAGACTCATTACCTCATGGAGAAAGACCCACTCATGTTGAAGGACCAGGCCGATGGGATGGATGTTGCTGCTGCTGACAGGATGGAGGTGCTGAAGAAAAAGGATGGGCCCTCCAGGGCCAGGCTCAAGTCAAATGGCTCTTGGTACTCGATGTCTAGGAATTATGGGCCTAGAGACATAATCTCCTTAGTTATCCCTAGGTTAGGGGATAACATGGGTGATGGCCAATTTTGAAGAAGGCCCAATGGTCTTTCTCCTTGGAATCGGGCACAACCTTGAAATGTGAACAATGGCCAATTTCAAAGAAGGCTCGATGGCCTTTCCCTTCAAATTCAGGACAACTTTGAAATGTGGTTGATGGCCAATTTTAAATAAATCTTAAGGATTTACCTTAAAAAATTGGGGATGACTTTGAAATGTGGTTGATGGCCAATTTCAAAGAAATTGTAATGGCTTTACCTTCAAAATTTTAGCATGACACTTGAAAGAATTTGATGGTAAATCCATTGAATGGGTTCTATGGTTGATGATCCAAATGGGCTCAATGGGCCAATATTTGAATAGGGTTGGTGGAGCGATGTGTGCACAAGCACACATGTTGGAGAAGGGTCCAATGCAAGTGAAAACGAGGGTTCCGTGTGGTCGTCAATCTACACAGTGTGTTTTAAATTTGAGAGGAATGATTCAAGGTATCTAGAAGAGGTTGAGTTAGATAAAATGGAAAAAAAACACCTCATATTCTCAATGTGGTGATCAAGGGGGTTGGATATGTAACAAACTCCCCAAGTTGTGGTTTATTTCACTACGTTTGTGTAATATGTGGGAACTCTCCATTGTGATTTATCATGGTTGCATAATATGTGTTGAATAGTAGTGAATTGCGTGTAGCAGGAATAGTTGTGAGGAAAAGTTGTTATCCTCCCCGCTCGAGTTGAAGCCCCAATTAGTGATATGTTTGTTGTTAGTACATTGATTGTTGATGAGCTATATATGATCTATTCCTGAGTTGTTGACCTGGTCTTGTTCCCTAAAAAATCCATGGTTTACCTTTGATACCAAAAAAAAACATTGTGAATAGAAAAACTCCAACATAGAATTATGCTCAAGAAAATGTTGATTTATGTAAAATAGTAACTAATGATATTTCTTCAAATGGATTTTCATTTAGTATCCTATATTATATTTTATTTATATTATAACATAATTAAAAGAAAATTTGCAATTTCAATTTTCATTTATTAAATTAATTAATTATGAACAAGTTAATAGATTTCATTTAATTATGTATAGTATTATGGATTTTTTTATAACTTTCTTAAAAAATCTATAAAACATAATACCTTTCTAACATTAATATTAATAATATTTATATCATAATCAATTCATTAATATAAAGTTTGATGTAAGTACTAAATAAATAAAAATAATAATAATGAAATGTCTTTTCTCTACATTTGCAAAATGTATTACAAAGAATACAAATTTTGCTGGAAAAAACTATAAAACAATATGGAAAAATTTAAAAATAAAATAAAGTTATTAATTTATTTTGTTATTGTAGTGACTGCACAACATATGTTCTAAGTGGATTTTATGGACGTTGTAAGGAAATTCAATAAATGCCATGCAATATTCAATTCTTCAATGTAAAATTATCACCAACAACGATGTATTTTGAATGTTTAGCCTCCAAGGAAACTATATTACATAAATTGGGTATTGAGAAACAAGAAAATAACAATGGGAGAGTAAAGTAAATAGGAAAATAACATAAAATTATTGAAACTGTAACTTAGATGACATATACGATTACATTATTTAATTTGAGTTCGTAGATGGGTGGATACCTACTTTTTACATAATGTTGGATAGACTCCTTCCATTGCAAAGCCTACACTTTCTTCTTAGTACCATCATACCTTTCTATGCAATCAACGAATGTGCACATCTTCATATACTCCCCACTTTCTTCCTCATCAGAGTAGTTCACAATCACAGAGCATTTATTAAAATCTTCATGAAACAAACACCCGAGAACAATGGGGTCACAATGACAAGTCTTTTTTGTTTCTCCTTATTGCACGCTTAACCAACGCACTACAGATGCATCTTATTCCTTATCGGATTTTGCGCCTCCAGCTATGAGTGCACAAATATCACCCTTCACAACTCTTAATTCTATATCATTGCACAAATGTAAATTTTCCACCCACACACCCAATGAATACACCTGCCTCCTCATTGAGTAACGTAGTTTGTCACATATAAGATGCATTGACCAACAAAAAACCCGATTGATGTTGCTATAAATCCACACCCTCAGTTTTGTGTTGAACTTCAATATTGCGGATACAAGACTCAACAACGTAGGAATCAACCAAAAGAGTTTCTTGGTCTGGAGGAACATTCCTGCCAAATTTAAAAGCTTTATTGTTTTCTCTTCGGACAATGACAAGTTGACGGGAGAAGAAAATCCTTGTCTGAAAGGATCATAGTGTGGTCTTCAAGTATGATACAAGCTATTACTTCTGATAACAGCCTAACACCACCTGTAACAATTGATTTCCAGAAACTTTTATAACCTTTGAAACACACAAATTTAATATTGATACTTTTCATCGACAATAGATTATGCCAAATTGAATTAGTTATGTAGTATGACATTTCTTCATTGATGAGAAACTTTCTCTCATCCCTTCTTTCTAGTCGAAAACTATTTCCCAAGTAGGACATTTCGAAAATCTCAAATATCCCACCACATGGTAGGCCTAGAACGACGACCAACTCATCATGTAACCCTCTCTTGAAGACCCGGCCTGTGAAATACTACAATAATGCATAATCTAAGGACAGGCAGAAGGGAAACAACGACAAAAACCATCCCATTATGCCATGTACAAGTCCCCCCACTGGGGTGAGCTTCACAAATTTCCATAACCCAAGACAAACTTGGAAGGCCACCAAAAAGTTACTCAAAATTCTTCGGACTTCCTCCATTATCAAAATTCTTCTTCAAACAATGAACAACAACTTACTCAGTCAATGTACTCATCTATCTCCTCATCCTCTGCTTCTTATCCTTCATCCTTTTCCTTTACTTCAAAGGCGAGCATTTTTTTTCCACCCTCTTCTCTTTCGATTATTCCTTTTCTTCTTTGTACTGTTACGCTTTTTTTTTTCTGGGCATAATCTTCTTTTATTCAATTCTTTATCCCTCACCGGTCACACACAATATCACAAGGACTTCCATGTCCTTATAATGAAAAAAAATTGAAGGCATTTTCTCTTTAATAAGCATTAAATTCAATTCAACTTAGATATTTGGGATTGATTAAGTTGTCACATCCTCAACACACATGACAAATTGTGATAGATAAATATACTTTGTAATTTGAATTATATAGGACAATGAAATCAACAAACCAAATGCAGCAAGTGTAATAAATAATTACATTGTTTTTTATGTATTTTATTTACTAAGTGTTCGTTGTGCAGGGATATACTCTGCGGAAGTGTCAGAAGCTATATGTGTGCGGACTAGGTGTTGGTTATGTGGGGATGTACCTATGCAGAGGTATGGAAGATATATCTCTTCAGACTATATATATATA
>JASDQU010681831.1:2637-17918 GCA_032191745.1 Picea mariana | reverse complement strand
GCAGAATGAAAAATCATTTGTCAACAAAAATACTAGAAAAAGATAATATCTCAGTCACCAGTTGATCCCCTAATTTTATAGGGTGATATCAGCGGCTCCACCTAGGGATGGTACTTGCCCTGTTAAGTGCCAAGAATCCTGGTTCCTGTCATTCTGAACAAATCTGTCTAGTAGCCTTCATTGGTTTTATTCTCAAAAATGGAAATAACAATGATTAGCAGCTTAGGGCCTTCTCTTCGAGCTTCAACCAACTGACTGATGTTCTTCACTCAGAAAATGCAATCGAAAATTTAAAATTAAAATGGTATGTACAATGGAGAGTGGAAAATTCGAATCTTCTACTGAGGTGGTATGTAATGTTTCAACATCCTTCCATTCACTGGTGCTCCTGGAAGATCTGACCCATCAACATTGTTTAGCAAAAAGGCATTGTTTCCTCTGAAAGCTTGGATCGTATATGGCCCTGTCCACAGATTATCAAATTTTCCATGTTTCCATTTGTCTTTGTTCCTAGCATCCCATCTCAACACCAAGTCTCCCAGCTCAAAATCATCCTCCTTGGTTCATTTGTCAAAGATATTCTTGATGTTTTCTTGGACGACCTGTGTTTTGTTGAAGACTTCTTCTCTAGTCTGTTGCAAATGGATCATCTGGTTGATCCTTCTCTGTGAGTCATTTGTCTCAGATTGCACCTCTTGAAGTAACTTCATGACCGTGACTCCTAAAGAAGTGGGGAAAACTGCCTCTGTACCATAGACCAGCTGGTATGGTGACATACCAATTGACCTTTTGGTGGTCAGTCTATCTGCCCATAAAGCAAACACCAACTTGTCGTGCCATGACTTCTTGTTTTCATGCAGTGTTTTCTTGATGATATTTACCAAAGTTTTGTTTGAAGATTCTGCCAACCCATTCCCCTGAGGGTAGTAGGCTGTGGAATGCCCCAAACCAGTGTGGTACCGGTTGCAGAAATCTATGAGTTTCTTTGACCAAAAGGCGGCTGCATTGTCAGTTATAATCTTTCTAGGACGACCAAAATGAGACAAAATATTATTTTCAAGAAATTTGATAATAACAGAGTCAGTGGCTTGCCTGCTTGGTACTGCCTTGATCCATTTGGTAATATAATCGGTGGCAGTAAGAATCCACCGGTGTTGGCCTGAAGAAGGTGGGTGTATCTCTCCAATGAAATCGAGCCCCCATTGCTAGAAAGGAGCCTCAACTGAGATTGGTGTAAGAGGTAGAGGAAGGAGTTTCCTTTTACCTTCAAACAGTTGACACTAGTGACATGCTGTTACTTTCTGATGTACATCTGCAAATAAGGTGGGCCAATAAAATCCAGCTCTGAGTATTTTGTTGGCTGTAACCTTCCAGTTCAAATGGCCACCACATTCTCCTGCATGAAACTCCTGCAACACTTTATCAGCTTCATCCTTCAGTAAACAATTTAACAAAATGCATGCAGGGTCTTTCCAATATAAATTTCCTTCTAGAATACAGAATTTCAAAGCCTTCAACTTTAAAAATCTAGCTTTAGTCTTAGTCAAACCAGGGGGAGCTTGTAAATTTTGTAAAACAAATATAAGGTCTGCATACCATGGAGAGTTGAGAAATACCTCTCTAACATTTGGAGTCGCCATCTCACCCTGTTCATCTGCCACATCTAGAAAATTAATGTCAAGATCCTGGAAGTTAGATTCAGCCATCAATTTAGCAAGGCCTTGGCCTTTGATTAATTTTGTGGGCTTGATCTCTATATCGTATTCTAAAATGACATCAATCCATTTTCCCCTTCTTCCATCAGGGTTGTCCTGTGTCAAGATATCCTTTACTACCGCGTTTGGAACATAAGTTATGGTGTGTGAATGGAGAATGTAGACCCTGAAGTCCTTTATGGCTTTTACCAAAGCAAAAGCTTGCTTCTCCATGATATTGTAGTTTAGAGCAGCATCTCTTAATGCTTTGCTGAAGAAAGCTATGGGCTGTTCATACCCTTCATTGTTCTTCTGCAGTAATACCGCTGCTATAGTATGCTCAGAGGCGAAAGAGAAAAGATAGAAATCTTTAGTGAAATCGGGACTGATCAACACTGGGGCTTCTGTAAGTGCTTGTTTGACTTGTTCGAAGGATTGTCTGGACTCAGTGTCCCATTTAATTTTTACGTCTTTTTTAAGCATGTTTGTTATGTTTCTGAGGAGTTTGGCCAGATTGGGAATGAATCTTCATAGAAAGTTAATTTTCCCGATAAAAGACTGTAGTTCTTTGAGGTTTCTTAGGTGTTCTACCTTTAGTATGGCCTCTATTCTGCTGGGGTCTATTTTGATTCCATGTTTAGAGATGATGTGTCCCAACTATTTTCCCTCTTCTAACCCAACAAGACACTTCTTAGGATTTAAATAAATCCCAAACCTTCTACATTTATTGAAAACTCGTCTAAGGTGCCGCAGGTGTTCATCATCAGATTTGGAAAACACAGTCACATCATCTAAATAAACGACAATAAACTTACCTGCTTCTTCCACGAAGGCGATGTCCATTGCCCTCTGAAACGTGGCTCCTGCGTTCATCAGACCAAAAGGCATCTTCACATACATGAAAGTGCCCCATGGTGTGGTAAAAGCGGTTTTATCTTGATCATCCGGGTGAACTAGGACATAATTGTAGCCCGAGAAACCATCCAACAGAGATATCCGACTGGACCCGACCACCCTTTGCAGGAGGTGGTCCATTTTCGACAATGGGTAATTATCTTTCAGGGATACTTTGTTCAGATTTCGGAAATCTATGCAGAGTCTTATTTCCCCGGTTTTCTTACGTGTAGGGACTAAATTAGAGACCCACTTGGAAAACTGCAGTGGGACTATGATCTTGGCATCGTACATTTTCTTGATCTCTTTTTCTATCAGAGGAAGCAACTTGGGATTTATCCTCCTAAGTTTATTCCTAAATGGTTTTTGATCTTCTTTTATGGGAATCCTGTGTTGTATGATGCTGGTATCATAGGATTTCAAATCTTCATAGCCCCATGCAAAAACATCTGAATATTCTTTGAATAACTCAATGTATTTGAGATTTTGTTCTGGGGGTAAAGATTTCGACATTTTGACCATCCTAGGTTTCTCTTCGGTCCCTATATTACATTCTTCTACCTCTTGCTCGTGTGCTTCTATTTTGGGTTTCTTGGCTACATCGTCACTGTCAAACAAGTCTTCTAAAGGAACGAGACCTCTAGGTAAAATATTGCTTTTCAACTGTAAAACGTCAGCATCTAATTCGTCATCGCCTAATTCTTCTGACTCTATGATATTTACACTGTCAAATTCAAAATCAGAATTATTTATATTTTCGTCTTCATTATCTAAATCTATATTAGTACATTCAAAATCGTTTTTACATTGTAGAAAGTCATCGATCTGATCATCGTTTCCAAACACTTGCCAATACCTGATATTGTCGGGGACTGTAGGTCTGCATTTCACTTCAACAGTATATGGGCGAGTCACATGGAATGGGATCTTACAGGTGGCTGCTGACGTAGCTAATCCATCAGCCAGAATATTCTATCCTCTCGGCATTACCTGCAAGTCAACTTCAGTAAAACACCTCAAGGCATCAAGAACAACATTTCTGTAGGCTCTAAGGCGTGGATTTTTAGCAGAGTACTCCCCTTTGATTTGCTTGATTATTAATTCAGAATCACCCCTCACCACTATCTGCTTAGCACCAACTTTTTTCAACAGTTTCAGGCCGAGCATCAAAGCTTCATACTCGGCAACATTGTTAGTGCACTGGAAATTTAACTTGTAGGAATGATTTTCTGAGTACCTGTTTCTGTGATTATGCAGCCAGACTCCAACTCCTGCTCCTTCTTTACTCACAGCTCCATCAAAATCCATACTCCAGAAATCAGTAGAGAATTCTTCAGTGATTTAATTTTTTATCTTTGCTACCTCACCGATTTTTGGACCTTCATCTTGACTAGATACCTCTTCCATCAGCTGAGTATCTTGCTCTTCCGTATCACCATCATTGTACAAGATGAATGAATCTAAATCAGAATGTGCAGAGTAAAGGGGGTAATTGTGCGGTTTTTCTTGACTGCTGACCATGTACTTCATCAGTGTTTCTCTATATAGCCTCCTCTGTTGTCCAAACACCAGGATAGTGGCGTAAGACATATCCAACTGCGGGGTTCCCTTCAACTTAGCCCCCCAAGACTGGGACAGTAACATTCCATACTTCGGTGGGATATATGCAACCACCACGTCCATAACCATGCTCTTCACAGGAATCTGAACCAAGGTGATGCACAAATCTTTAATCAAACCAATACATTTAACTTTGCTGGAGTCGAATGAGTGTAAATCCTTGTATGGTCTGGTGACCTCCAATCCCAATTTTTCCATTACTGCTTTAGGCATCAAATTGTGGGATGCACCTGAGTCCAGCATAGCATTATGTAAGATCAAGTTGTGTATGTTTAGACTGATATAAAATGGGGCAACCTCACCAGTATCATCCTGACCATCCACTTCAGGTCCGAAAAGAAGCTCTGGATGATCATCAGTTAGGTTCACAGTGTCTGAATGAGTTACTGATCCAATGGTTAAGGCCTTTGTGCCTATGTCTGGTTCAATGGCAAGTGCTTTAATTACCTGTGAATGATACCCATCTCTGTTCATCAGCTCCATGAGTGGGATGGGAATTTTTATTTTGGCCAATTCCCCCTCTAGGCTAAAGGGTGTGAGAGCTCTGCCTTGATTTATCATTTCCAGCTTGTCTATCATATTCTTTGGCTCAGAAGTACTCGGTGGGTTAACAAGTGACATCTCAGGCTGTGATGGTCTGTTTAAAATGGTGATGTTTTTCTTCACGGGAACGTCTACCTTATTCTTCTCAGAGACTTTCTCACCAGCAGTTTTCTCAGTAGCAGTCTTCTCGAAAGTCTTCCCGGTAGATGGCTCAGGGGTCTCCTTGGTTTCAACTACCTTCTTAGTTTCAGTGACCTTCTTTGGAGAACTCCCTTCTGCCTTCTTACTCTGTAAATTATACTGCTGATGTACCTCCAAAATAGCATTCTCAAAGGCCAGTTGTCCTGCATCTCTAGCTTCTTCACTTACCTTTGTTTGATTTAGCAGAAAGAGTTCCTGCTCTTCTTGGGTGAGGAAAATAGCCTCATTGTCATGAATGCCCATGAGGTTGATGTGTGTGTCTTCCAGCTCTTCAATCATTTTACCCCCTTCATCAGCGTAGTTTTCTTGTAGAGGAGGTCTGATCGGCTGATCAGGACCTCTCTGATCCCTTTGATCTCTTTGCTCCCTTTGTCTGATTTGAGGAGGGTTCCTTCTAAAATTGGGGTTCCGAATCTGAGGAGTAGGTGTGTTGTCTCTCGGAGGATTTCTGTCTGAAATATTCACTCTTTCCATCAATAATTCCAATGTCTGACCACAAAATCCAATTTGGAATCAGTGGTCGACGTGGAAGGTTCTTCTTTGACCGTGACTCTCCTTTCTGACCTTTGACGAGCCCGTTTCGCCAATAGATTGGCCTCCACACTTATAGCACTGTTCTGCATATCTGCTAAGGTGGTAGAGTTTCTTTCTCTTAATTGGTATGACATATCTGCATCGAATCCATCAGGGAATTTTATCAATGCCAGCCCCTGTGGAGGTTTAATTTCAGCTGGAATAGCATTGTACAGATTATTAAAATGGGTGCAGTAATCCTGTATTGACTCACCTTGATTTCTTCTTATAGTCTCGTATTCTGACAGTATCTAGAGAGGGTTTTTCTTTACCTCCCATCTGTCAAGAAAACTTCTTTGGAATGCGACAAGGTCAAGGATTGAGGTGGCGGGTAAAGCTTTGAACCATTTCTTTACGTCTTCTGTCAGACTTTGGGAGAAAAATCTCATTTGGACGTCAACTTCGTCGACTTCTTGCAAATCGAAGTAGTCATTCATTTTGTCCACATGTTGTTGGGCATTTAAAGGTCCGGTTGCATCGAACTGTGGAAGTCGTGTTTGGTAGTCTTGGGGCATGGCATGTAGCGGCACAGCCAACACCAAAGGAGCATATTGAGCTGCCATGATGGGTGGAGGATGTGGAACAACAACTTGGATGGTCGGAGAGGTAGAGACTGAAGATGAGGAAGAGGAGGGACTAGGCGGTACTGAGGTAGTGATTTGTAGTTTAGTCATGGGAGACAAGACTTCAGGGGTTCGGGGTTGCAACACAGTTGGGTCAAAGACGAGTCTAGACACAAAAGTTTCAGACCGTGTTCTAACTAGGCTTCGAGGTGGAAAGGTATCAAGATCAAGGTTTTGAGAGATATCTTGCTTCTCTAAAAAGGGAAGAGACTTATGAAGGAGAGTATGACTCACTGAATCGACTACTACGGTCTTTCGCCTGAGCAACTGCTCGGGGTTATCTAACACTATCACGTGTTTTGGGTTTGGATGAGATCGAGTATGAACTTTCTTGGAAGCCAGAACTATTTTTGGTTTTATATATATGTTTTTTAATTTTACGAGTATGAAAATAATCTGTACAAAGTTTGATCAACCTCTAAACATTACTTTCTTCTCAAAGTTTAATGTTCTTTTTAGGGGAAAGAAATGTGAAATTATCAATTTTTTAGTTCGTCCCCAGTATGGTCACCATTATGTTAGCACTCTATAAATTTCTTAGAGGTTGACAAAGAAGGAATCCACAAAGGTAAATTTATCCAACTGCTTTTAAAGTTGGGATCTAGCCCTTCCAGCTTCGGAGAGGGATCTCTCTATATGATTTAGCTTTGTTTTTTAACTTAGATATTAGGTTAGGTAAAGGAACAGGTAGGTTTCATTGTAAAGGGTTTTTGAAGTGGTTGAGACAGTCTACACCTCCATTGGGCTATGGACTCTGTGTTATAATCAATATGAGATACTAACCATAAACATAAAGGAAAAACTCCCACAGGGCGAGATAATGTACTCACTGAATCTTTAATAGCTTAAATGATGGACAGAAGAAAAGATGAGAAAGACACATTCAACTAAGAAGCAGTTAAGAATTTCTTAATTGAAAACATCAGAAGATAAACATTCAAATCTTTAAAGTCGGAAACAGGGTATCCGAGATAAATCCTGCAACATACATTACTCTTAAATATTAGTTTCAGAAAACAAAATGATCACAAAGCAAGGATAACATTCAACTTAGAGAATAAACATCACTAGTGAATACACGCAAGAATCCTGTAAAGTGCTTCCTCTTTATTAATGGCCGATCTCTTCAAAAATGGTTACAGTCTGATAGCGCTCAGGTGTGAAGATCAACAACCCTCAATACTTCGAAAGGTGAAGTATTTATAATTCAAATTACAAACGTTCCTGTCATAAATAATCAGGACGTGCTCATTCTATTTTTAGCCTAACTGATTTAACTAATCAAAACTGCTTGATGACTCGGTACAACTGCATGCGGAATTTCTGGGGTAGGTCGTTGGCGAGGTTCTTGTGTAACCTCTTCTGAATGGACAGGTGACTGGACCTAGACAACTCATCTGCTAATCGAGAAGATCGTAGAGCTCCTCCCATCTGATCTGACTAGGCACAGTGATTTTGATTAGTCTCCGATACACTTAATCCATTTTCGTATATTTAGCAAACGTGGGCTTTGTGAGGAAAATGTATCGAATCTCATGTTGGATATTGATGTCCAACTGAAGGGCGTCCAGGAATGCTTTGCCAGTGATGCTCCCTTGTATGCCAGCAAACTTCGAACTGTCTTTAGACACTTCAGACAGTCTCTTTTTATAATCTGGGAGTGTCATTAATTTATCATTAATGACTTTCAGACTAGGTAGACCTTTCTTTTGGAGAGCATCAATTTTATTGAAGAATCTTTGTACTCCTTGGTCCATGACCTGAACCTTTTCTTCCAGCTGAAGCATTAGACTTCTCTTAGTCAAAACCCTTTTTACCTCAATTATGGTCTCTGTTCTATCCTCAATCTTCAGTTCTTCTAGCTCTTCTCTGTTCTTAGAATTTAAGAATCTGATGATCTCATTTGCTTGTGTGGGCATGTCTCCCAACTGTATTCTAATCTTCTCAATGGCCTGTTGGCTCCTCTGGACCAACTCATTCTGTTCAAACATAATCTGGATCATTGGCCATATTTCATTTATGGACTTTATGATGTCTGTCCATACATTCTCTTTGACCTTAGCCAAAGTCTTCCCTGCCACTGTTTGTTTTTGGAGCTGCTGTAGTTCCTTTCTTAGCTCCTCAGTTACCTGCTTCTCTTTGGATACACTGGTTTGGAAAGAATTTTTGAGTTCTTGGAGGTTCTCAACTTCCTTCTTCTGCCTGCTGATTTCTGTCTCCTGCAGGTTCATCTTCTCCATGGATTTGGCAAGGTTCGTTGTCCCTTCTTGTGGTGTCACTGGTGTCGCAGATGGGATTTCTATTACTGCTGCTGTGCTTGCTCCTGAGATAGGAATGGTGCTCAATGGAATGACTTCCATTGGCTTCATCTACTCCTTCTCTTTTAGTAATTTCTCCATCTCAGCTTCCATCTCCTTGAGCTGAGCATTCTGCTCCATGAGCAACTTTAGTATCTCATCCTTCTCACCTTCTTTCTCTGCTATCTCCTTCGCCTGTGAGTCCTCTGTGGGCGGGAGTTTCAACTATTTTCTTAAGGATGTGATGTCTGCATTCTTTTTCCTTATCATCTCTTCTGCAGCTTTGATGTTTGACGGATCATAGTTGATCTTTAAAACCAGCTCCTCCAAGGTCTTGATTCTGTTTTCCTTCACAAAATATGATATATTTTCTAGCTTAAGCTATGTCTGAGCGTTGTTCAATGATACCTGGAATTTTGCTGCAGAAGCTGAAGCATGTGCCAAAGTGTGGAAAACCATCTCCCCTGTTTGTTTGTGCAGATCCATCTGATCTGCTGGGTGTACATCCTTCACCTGGAATTCGAAGGTGGTCCTCTTGTAGTCTGAGATCACATTGGGATCCGGTACCTGTGCTTGGAGGTAGGCCATGTGCATCCTACCCTTCTCTGTGTCAAATGCAGACAACAGTCTATGCTGCGTAGTCGACGTTTGTTTCTGAAACTGGGCATAAGTGCTGCTAGTAAGGGTTTGATTCTTCTTCTTGATCATCTCGTATTTTTCGAAGATGCCCAATTTAGGCCTAGTCTTGCCTGGATGATCATTCAGGGGAGAGTTTGTGGATTTCCTAGGTACTGTTGGGGTGATGCCCTGATAAAGGCTCGAACCAAATGGTGGAATGACCGCCTTGATTACTGAGGTAGTTATTGTGGTAGGCGGGGCCTCTTGTTCTACTGTCATACCAGATGTTGAAACTGTCTTTGGCCTCTTGGTGTGCATTTGGAACTCTTCTGATGATACCTCCATTACTGGCAGAGATGACTCCTGTCGAGGCCTCTTCTCCTTAGGGACCTGTGGGGTGGTAGTTTGTTGCACAGTTGTTGGGGGAACCTGCTGCAATTCTTATTACCGATTCCGGACNNNGCGCCGTAGATCTGAGTGCCATGATCTGGACCGCCGATAAGTGTAGGAAATATAAATTATGAGCGGAAAAAGGATGTGTCGGGAAAACTTAGTATAAGTGCCTTTTATGGATTTTTCCCAATCTTTTCACATAGACACCACCAAGGGGACCTCATCTAAACTATTCTTAGGCAATGGAGACATGGTGTGGAATTTTCGTCAATATGGTTTCATGGGTGATGAAGCAAATGAAGCAACTAACCTACATGCTAACCTATCTTCCTAGGACAATTAACCCAGATTAAACTATTGGGTTAAGAAATTACTCTACCTAAGGGCTATCTGACCAGGATTAAACAGTCTGGTCAAATTTATTCACTAATCTAACCTAAGGGATATCTGACCAGGATTAGACAATCTGGTCAGATTTATTCACTACCCTACCAACATTAAATTTAAAAAGAACTTGGCCATGCTTGAAAGGTATGAACAAGTTGTTATTATTGCATGGGGCTTTCATTTTGATTCTTTTATGCCCTCTTTTCTTTTTNTTTGTCAACAAAAAAACTAGAAACAGATAATATCTCAGTCACCAGTTGATCCCCTAATTTTATAGGGTAATAACAGGACATACAACTCTCTTCTAGATTGACTCTAGGAAACAATTACCACAACTCCATCTCAAATAAAGCATACAAGGGATCCTTCAACACATGTGGCATAAAATGCACCTTCAAATCCATCACTTCTAGAAGACTCACACAGATCATCCTCATTGGAGAGAATGGTACTCCAATCCTATGACTCTATACATGCCACATACTTGCAACTTAGCACCTTGGCAAGAAGAGGTGGAATCAAGGAAAATATGAATTCATCATGATTAGGACATCCTTCATTGGGGCCACACACCACAGGGAGTGTTCTATATCAAAGAGGCTTACAGGTTAAAATACAAACACAACTCACTAGAGAAAGAAGAAATATGGGCAAGGATATGGAAAATAAATCATTGGCCCAAAGTGTGGAATTTTTTATGGTTGATGGTTCAAAATAGAATTGTCACTTGGGAGAATATATTAAAACGGGGATTCACAAGTCCATCTAGATGTCCCCTATGTTAGAATCAGGAAGAATAAATTGAGCATCTCCTTAATCAATGCACTTTCAGTCTGCACTTATGGTATCAAATGGCTTCTACCATGTGCACCATAGATCGAAATGTAGCCAGCATAAAAACTAATCTTGAGCATTGGAGACAATAGGCTTTCAAAAATCCAATGCTCAATCACATTTGGATGCTTCTCCCTAGTTTCAGAGTTTGGAATATCTGGAAAGAAATAAATAACAAAATTTTCAACTCTTTCTCTCAATCTAAAGCTCAAGTTTGGTCATGCATCCATTTTTACATCAGAGAAATCGTTTTCTCTCTACCATGGACCCAATAAGATCTTAAATGTGATCCATATAAAAAAATCATTCTCTCCAACTAGCACATCCACCCTAATTCCCTACCTCCCCTTACCCCCTCTCGCCCACCCACTACTAATAGCCCTACCTCCTGGAGAAAACCCTTGGCAGTCTTTGTCAAACTAAATTTTGATGGGGCGTCTAAAGGAAACCCTGGCCTAACAGGATTTGGCATGGTTTTTAGGGATTATCAAGGAAATATCATCCTAATATTGGTTGGTAGTCTCGACCATGACACAAATAATGCTATATAATTATGGGCACTCATCCAAGGATTAAGTACTTCCAATCGAATGGGTTTCATGAAGCTCATCGTGGAAGGATATTTCCAAATCATTCTAGATCTCTTTTATGAGCTACTCACAGGTTCAGAACCTTCCAAAATAGCTTCTAGTTGGAGGCTCCTCAATAATTTGGAACTATTACTTTCCTTAATTCTTCCCAACACAGTTCATATCCCTTCTCATGCTCGTCGAGAGGCCAATCAGGTAGTAGATAAATTATCCAATGCTAGGGTGAATCTCCAAAATGGTGATCTTACCTGTTCACTTTCCCAAACCCCGAATCACCCCTTATTTGTTGATTTCTCTACATTGGTGAAGAAAGAAAACACAACCCCGGATTGGGTGACACCTGGATACCATGTCACGAGTGATCCACAACAAAAAACTCTCCCTCGATTGCCTTGTTTGGTGCCCTGACAGTGTTCATTTACTCCCAACTTCCCCCTGCCAACGATCGTCCCTGCAACTGGCCTCCACCATGATTGTATCTCGTGTGAAATTAATGGATCTCCATATCCTTCCATGTCTTAAGACCATCGTCTTCACAATTACAACACCTTAACTTGTTATTCATCCTGCTCTGCATGCTCTCTGGTTTCTCTACCTTTGCTCCCCTCTCTTACCTTACTACAGGTTTCTCTTCATAGTCGCAGGGGTCCTCTTCACCTCCTCCATCCTCAACCTTTGTCTCTATTGGTTCATAATCATGCCCAGAAAGCGTGCTATATCACTTTGAGCTGGATCTCTCTCTATTCTAGGTAGTTGAACCCCCTACACTCATTATTGACATGGTCCGTTACACCGTGTTTGTCCTTGCCACTCCCAAATGGCTAACCGCTCCTCCTCTCCTCCAGTCGAAGTAGAATATTGCAAGCTTGACTCTTCTCCTGTGACCACTTCCACCACCGCCACCAATATTCCCAACCCAGAAGCAGCCTCCAGCTCTATTTTTTCACTCCCTCCTCACCCGGTTTTCATTGATGCTCAGAGAGAAGTCATCATGGAGCTGTGTTGAGATAATGATGAGCATAAATTTCTCCAAGAGCTGATGGATAAATTCTTGGACTGGATTTTGGATTTGGGCACGAAGAACCATGCATAGAGACACAATGAAGAGGAACTGCTCCAGGAAATAATGGCCCCCAAGTGGTCATAATTGTCCAGGCATGCCTTCCCCTACAACTCTACCAAAACGTAATCTATCATGGAATGTTATTTTTTTCTTTTTATAGTTTATGTCTGGCCTATAAAATTACAAAGACATCTTTGTTGGTATATTCATAGGTCCATAATAGTTTATTACAGTCTAAAATTTGTAACTATGTCAGCTAGCAACAATCACAATAGGATTTTATGGAACTTTTATAATTGGTGGTGGGGATGGTTTCCTTCTATTGAAACCTCAACACCAGTCTCTGTAACATCTTATGTAATTTTTGTTCATGAAAGGTAATACAAACAACTAGCTTACAAAAAAAAGGATATTTTTTGAAAGGAAGTACAGGTGTGGAATATGCTTCCTACACTAAGAAGAATGTATATAAACTAAAAAAAAAAATTGCAACAAAGAAATAAACAACCACCCATAGACAACAAGATTTCTTAGGTAAAACCCTTCGAGAAGAAAAATCCCACACTCTAAAGGACACTCAATGTATTATTCAACAACTAAATGGTTACGATATAGAGTCTCTATGCTCTAAAAAAAAAGTGTTTAGCAGTAGCCTAATTCTAGAGAAATTCTTCTAGCATAACAGTAAGATAAGGCTCACATTCTATGATTTCCTCCATCTCTAATACTCAATAAATAGGCATAGTAAAATCATAAAAGGTTTATGGTTTACCATTTCTACATATTGGAAACTGTTGAATTTTGTAACTATGGTCGGTCTTCGTAATGCGAAAAGTGAAAAGTTGTGTCAAGCAATTCACATCTCCTAGTAAATATTGTGTTCTCTTTGTGATCTCTACTATTATTATATATCTTTTATATGGTTGAATTTCTGAAGTATAATTGCTTAATGATAAAGTGAAAAGTGAAAAACAACATCATTAGAAGTAATTATAAGTTTTTAGAAATATTGTGTTATTATCTATTTCACTAGAAAAATAAACATGGTATCAGAGTGACGGTAAATAAGAGATCCAGAAATCACCATCTAAGAAGACCTATCTTCAAGAAACCTTTGTTCTCTTGAAATTCTACACCAATGATTTACACTATGAAATCAAAAAACAAGCTAGAAGGAGCTTCTAACTTCAGAGCATGGAAGACAAGGATTGATCTTATCCTTGCCAAGAACAAATTTCTAGACAATGTGAAAGGTAATATCTTGGAACCACAAAATGATGCAGAACAAGAAAAGGAACCTTAGAATAAAGAGGAAAAGGAAAAGTTCAGGGAAAATGACATCAATGCCATGAGTGTCATTATAGACTCTATTAGAGACCATTTGATTCCTTACATATCAAATCTAGATATGTCAAATAAAATGTATGAGCTTGAAGAATGAGCTTTGTGATAGCAGAATGACGAAGGAGAATACTATATCTTCATATTTTGTGAGGATCTCCCAACTAAGAGATCAACTCCAAGCTATCAATGAAGTTGTTCCTAATAAAGAGATCGTAATTATTGCACTCAATGGTCTACCTAGATCATGGGATACATTTCCTTCAAGTATAAACACAAGAAAGGAATTTCCTACCTTCGAAGAGCTATGGATCTCCTGCACTCAAGAAGAATCAAGGATCACATCAAAGGAAAGAATTAAGAAAGAAGAAGATGCTCAAGCTTATGCAACAAGATTCAAGAAGGATGGAGGAAAGAAGAAGTTTGGATTTCAAAACAAGAAATCAAGAAGGAGACCTAATCATCAAGGGAAAATAGACATGTCAAAAGTCCAATTTTTTGGTTGCCATAAATTTGGCCACTACAAACATGATTGTTTTGAATCGACAAAGAAGAGGAAAGGAAGACATCATGCTTCAACTACCAATGTGAATGATGAAGAACCTTCAAGGAAATTTAAGCATGAAAATACATATTTCTTCTACTTCTCAACCCTTGCAGGATCTATTAAATATAATGACGAAATGTGGCTAATTGGTAGTGGAGCTTCTAGACATATGACAGGTGATCGTGTTAATTTCTCAAGTATGAGGGAGAAAAGTATTTCTCATAGAGTATAACTTGGAGACAACAACTCGTATGCAGTCAAAGGAATTAACAAAGAATCTATTGAGTTGGAATTAGGTAACAATGTTCATCTCAATATTGTTCTATATGTACCTGGTTTGAAGAAGAATTTGCTCTCCATTGCTTGTCTAGAAGATAAAGGAGATAGAATAGCATTTTTTTATGGGAAAGTACTTGTATGGCCCAAGGGCTCTAGTATAGATGATGCTAGAGTTATTGGAATTTGTGATGGGGGACTATATAAGCTCCTAGGTCAAAATACTCAAGCCCTTGTACATGATGAAGTCAATCCTAGCAAATTATGGCATAGAAGGTATGCTCACCTTCATTATCAAGCATTTCCATCTCTAAATCAAATGGTGGTAGGTGTACCAGAATTGAAACCAATAAATGAAGGTGTTTGCAAAGGATGTGCACTTGGGAAGAATGTTAAGAAGCTTGTAACACCCTATTTCCCCCAGCTTGTAAATATAACTAGACTGGCCGAGAACTATGGCCAACTCATAAGTATGAATATGTGCTGTAAATGGACCTGCGGGAAGAGGTCAATGAATGTGAATAACATTTTGAATCACTGCAGGACTGCTGAGAGGGGATGTGCAGAAAAGAGACCACGATGGTAGTGGAAGGCCCCTGAAAAGGTGGCGTTAACTTCCACTGAGAATTAAATAACGTATTTGGACTCCACTAGCCCGGAGAACCAAAAGCGTCTCGCTGGCCCTGGAAATTAATGGCTTGCAGACTGGTAGGAGGATGGCTTGATGAGGGATGGGATGGTGAACCGCCCATCCGTAGATCCGTCAGGCCTGATCGGCGCGAGGATA